>AP028442.1:15464849-15579849 GCA_036509395.1 Antheraea yamamai
TTTTCAAAGCATTAGCCGGTTTTAATTGGGGTGTTCATCCATAATATTTAGTTCGATTATACTTCAATATTACACGCACTCGAAATGACTATGCCAGCTTTCTTTATGATAGTAGTGCTCAGGTTAACCTCTATAAACTTGAAAAAGTCCAAAACCAGGCCATGAGAATTATCGGGGGTTTCATTAAAAGTACTCCAATCCATGTTATGCGAATTGAGCATATGTCCGTCACATCTTAGGAGACAATATTAAGCTGGCAAAATTCTATTTAAATTTAAGTCATTCGAAAAGAGCGAACTAACTAATGTATCAGAAGAACTGTCGACCTCTTTCCAATCACTCTATTGGCGTAAAAGAAAAAGACCACTATTTTTTCTCAATATAAAAATACTCCAAGTCAAACAAGTATAAAAAACATGAAATGTTCACTTTACACACCTGGGTCGATAACATTGATTTGTACAATATAATTAAAATAAATGTAGATTGTATTTGGAAGCCAAAGCGTCAATATGATGTTGTTAAAATAAAAGATATTTGTCTTCAATATATAAATAAACATTATCAAAATTTTGTTAAAATATACACTCACGGATCTAAAGCTGGTAATTATTTAAGAGCCGCATTTTTTGAGTCATTTTTCCAAAACTTTTATGAAATTTCAAATTGATGAAAATTATGCACACTGAATTAATAGCAATTGCAGAGCCCTTATCATTTGCACAATCAACTGAGTCCATTAAGATTGTTATTTTATCCGATTCAAAAAGTGTTCTTCAACACGTAGCGCGATGTACCTCGACTTTTCGAGGAATACCGATAGCCTACAAACACTATTTTGAAGCAATTACTAGATTTCAAAGCAAAGAAAAAAGTAATTGTTTTACAATGGTTCTCTTCTCATATAGGTATAACTGGGAATGAAAGAGCTGATCTTTTAGCTAGAGAAGGATCCTCCGAAGGTGCTCCTATTAATATTTTACCAACTTACTTGGATGTATGCTCAGTATTTAAAAATAGCTGTTACTCGCATTGGAAGGAATACTTTGATGAGCGTTCTAAAATAAAACGAATATGGTACAGAACGATTCAGCCACGCCCCTTAAGGTTACCATGGATTGATGACAGTACGATTTGCCGTCGGGAAGCAATCACAGGAAAAAGATTACGCTCAGAACACATCCCATGTAAAAAGTTCGCCTACCTGATGCGTAAAGTACTATCACCACTCTGCCAAAGTTGTGAACTCATCGATGATGTGCACCACATCCTGGCAGAATGTGTTCGAAACGAAGACATTAGATCTCGGCTTAATGCTTCTGGTTCGTTCCACACTGGTTTGTACAATTCGTTATTACCTGATCCCATTTCGAAAGATGCTAAAGAATTGTATAAAATTGATATAAGCTATTGTTAAGTTTATTGTCTTTCTTATTGTTATATAGTTGCATGTCATTTAGGCGATATACTCGCGCAGGCAACTAAATCTTCATTAAAAAAAAATGACATTAAAATTACAGCTATCTTAACATGGTTTGAACATACTTATTTTATTTACAAAAAAATAGCATCGGGCACATTATTGTTAATAACAAAAATGTCTGGCAATGATAATTTCATGTTTTAGTAGCGTTTCAAAGTTAGTAAAAAACAAAACATTCAAAAATAAAAATAAAAATCAATATTTTTGCCTGTAAAGGTGCGATATGCACTAATAAACGCAACGTTTACCGGCAGCCAGGTAGCCCGCACTATGTTCAGAAGAACATAAAGATATATAAAAACTAGCTTATTTTCTTTTTCGAAACCGTTGCTAGCTCTTAGACAAATAGTTACAGGCAAGTGACATTTGACGCGTTGTGCTCATATCTTTTTAATATTTATATTTTTCTTCAATACAATGGAGTGTGAAAAAGTTTTAATACAAGTTGAAAATAGTTATGATATTATTCGGTGTTTCATTTATCATTATTTTATTTTATGAATACATTTTATCGTTTAATTTACAATTTAACTCTATCAACTTGATATTTTATAATGTAAACTCTACTGACTGTATAGTAAACGTCTACAAAAAAGGGAAAGGAACTTCGTTAGAAACTGGGGGGTCCATAGACTTTTAAAGCTTTTTTTCACATTACCACCAATATATGTTGGTTGCTACGAACGGGTTGTAGGCTTATTTTAAAAGATTTCTCACATACCATTTGGGTATATGTTTGATTGAGTCCCTTAATAGTTTGGATTTACAACTGGAAACCGATGGTGTGGCTGCAATAAGGTTTTAGTTATATTAAAATTTTTCGCATTTACAAATACAATTGGCACCAGTGATAACCGATTTGGTGCAGACGAAGTTGCACGGGTCAGCTAGTTAAAAATATAATAATACGTTTTTAAAATGAACTAAAAGAAATAAACAGTAATTAGTGATATAACTTCACATAAAATAAGTAAAATTAAAACGCTCCACAATGAATTCACATCGATAATAAATAATATCTATAATATGCATCAACAGGGTGATGTGAACGATGGTGACGTCTGGAAATGAACCTCCTCTCTGTGCATTCGCCAATAAAGAATGTAACTACCTATGTTTGTGAAAGTATGTATCACGAAAAGATATATCAGATCGTCCAGTTTTTGCCGGTACTTCTCGATGACCGAGTTATTGTTCGAACAGATGGTAGTTTTGACGTTCTTAAGCGCTATTTGAGGGCTTAAATTGAAGGTATTTTTGATTGATATAAACCACGTATTTTCCCACGCAATAAATAAATTTCATGAGAACGAAGTCACGGGCACCAGCTTCTGTTCACTTTAGTGAGATATTAACTGTTTTCCAAGTTTAAAGTTTTACTTCAATGTTAAGAGTTTGTAGTTAAAACGATCATCAACATTACATAGTATAAACCAAATTCCTCTGTCAAGTCTGTCTGTCTGTTCGCGATAAACTCAAAAACCAGGGAACGGATTTTCATGTGGTTTTCACCATTAGATAGAGTGATTCATGGGGAAGATTTAGGTCTATAATTTGTCTATATTTTTTAAATTATCAGGTCAAGTCAACGTCCGCGTGGCCCGCTAGTTAATATATAAATATACATATCAGCGTACTAATATTTAAGTTATAACAGATATATACTAGTATAGCTAAAGAAACACGAGTCTATAATAGTTTTGACAGCAGGAAACAAATCCTCAGTAACGTCGGTGACGCATTTTCAACACAATAGATAGATGTACTTATCGATTTGACTTCAATGGGCAATCAGAACATTAACGGCGAGACATTAACGCGTATTACAGCTTTAATGAGATATCGCGGAGAATACAAACGGGCGACTCCTTTGAACATTGGGCATGTTTGATATTTCAAAAACGTTTCTGAAACAATTGCTAAGTATCGATTTGATATACGCGCTTATCTAAGTGACGATAATTTATTCTTTTCTTAAAGGATACTTTATAATGGTCTCCTCGTGAAGAATTCGCGATTCGCGAATAAATATCGCTTTTCTTATTACAATAATAAAAAAAAACAGCTATAAAACCCACGTATAACTTATTCTCTCTCTCTGTGTATTTTATAGTTTGTACAATGGAGAATGTTCTGAAGAACTTTATGATATAGTGTCCTCATCATCGATCCAAATTCAAACCTCCCTCCCTTGCTCATCCAACCATTTTCTAACCTCACACAAAAGCGATAATTGTAAGGTTCTCCAGAACTTTCATTATGCGTACGCTAGCGTTGTGGTATTGGTTACCCGGTACGGTATTCCCTCACAGTTATGACATGGGTCTCGTTAAAAAGGGATTGAAACACGCGGATTGAATCGTAGGTGGTAGAGCCACGCTGAAACTATGATTGGTTTCAGCATGAATGGGTCGGCTTGCCCGAGGTAATACCACTCGACCCACAGAAACACCCACGTGAAGTAACGTGCTTGCGTTTTTGCGTTTCGTTCGGTCAGTGAGAGCGCCGGAGACCCACCCACCTCCTCTCTTTCCCCTCCGCCAAATACAGGCTGGCAACAACGCACTTGCGACTCCTCTGGTATAGCTGGTGTCTATGGGCGGTGGTGATCACTTAACATCAGGTGACCCACCTGTTCGTTTGCCTCCTATGATATAAAAATGAAACAGTGATACCTCTTGTGTTTCAGTGGTCTATAAGCGATGGTAACCATTTACCATCAGATGGGCTGTCTGCGTGATTACTGCCCTTTGGCATAAAAAAAATCTGCCTAATAAAGAGTTGTATGCGTAACTGAAATCTTTCTAATAGATTGTTCATTTGGAGGACTGAGTTAAAACCGAAATACGGTAGCTCGAGCATTACGTTTTTGTTTGTTTCTTGGTATGTTAGGATTTAACTCAAAAAGTATCTTAACCGAGTCTTATGAAATTGCGTACACGGGATGTCTAACGTCTACATAAATTATTAGTAATAGTTTTAGAAATCATTACATACACTCTTATTACGAGAGGAAGTGAAGTAACAAGTACAAAATAATTATTGCTTAAAAATTAGTGCAATAAATAACTAGTACACGAGATATTACCATATTCAACACTAGCGGGCCCGGCTGACGTTGTCCCGCCCTGATTACCCCCCCAAAACTTTTGGGGGTGGTATTTTATAATATTTTTTTTTATCTCATCTATGGAAAAAAAAATTCCTACAATATTTCCTTATGTACCCAAAACGTTACATCCTCAACATGTGTTTTTTTTATATATATATATATATATATATATATATATATATATATATATATAATAGATAGAGAGAGTAAGTACTCACAACCCCCCCCCTTATGTTGAGTTATTTTTTTTTATTTAGGATTTCATTTTATTTCAGTTATTATTATTTTTATTTATTTATATTAGAACAATTTATGTAATTTTGTGATATAAAGTCACATAGTTAAATGATTGCTAAAAAATTTCATCGTTTGAAAAAAAATCATTCCAACTAAAACTTATCATTGCATCGCCTTCCATTTAGCTATTTTAATTTAAATTTAAATTACCTTGTTTATTAATTATTATCTTAATTGTGTACACTTTATTATTATAATTAATTATTTATGAAATCCGGCTAGTATTTTTTAAATAAAGATAACGAAATCTTCAATCGCACTGGGTGGCGATTTTAATAAGGTCATTTAGTATAAAAAACAACAAAGTTTATCTAACATGCTGAACTTTTTGTTATGTAAATTTTCCACAATAACAACTACTAAAAATATATCATATGATTAATAAGTTTCACAAATATATAGAAATCTAAAATATATTCATAAAGGATAAATGCCATTTCAAATTTATTAGCTTAATTAATTTTTAATCTAAAACTTGGTCCACATATAATCACTCGATATTATTAAAAAAAAGTCCTTTGCCACGACTGACTGTCTGTCTGTTTGGGAAATATGATGAGAGAGAATTTTTACGCGCACGCACACCGACACCTAAAAGCGACACCATTAAGTTGGTTGGTAATTGCCTGTCAAGTTTTCGTGAGAACTGACAGCTATATTCAAGGTAGTTATGTAAATATATTTGAATCTACAACACGTGTTGTATATCAGTGAATATAAAATAAATTATATATATCACTACGTATTATAAAACAAAGTCCTCTGCCACGTCTGTCTGTCTGTCTCTCTGTTCGCGATAAACTCAAAAACTACTGAACAGATTTTCCTGCGGTTTTCACCAGTCGATAAAATAATTCATGAGGGTAGGTTAGGTTTATAATTTGTCAAGGTTTTTTATTATTAGGGCCGGACAACGCCCGATCGTGGACAACGAGCCCACTAGTTTAATAGTAAAAAAACTAAACCTTGAGATGACAATACATCTATAGTTTAAAAAAACACGCGAAACGATGATGGCACAGTAGGTAACGTGTTTGGACACCGCGAATAGGTACAGAGTCTTCAGAGGTTCCGATTCTTAGGTGAGCCGGATGTTTTAGTAAAGGACAACTCCGTGGTGAAACATAATGGAAGGGGTTATTCTAAGTCCGCCGTCCGCAAGCTAACACGATCAAGTTGAGTATCTCTCACCAAGCACTTATACGTGCCTTCCAGTAGCAGTATTTGGGAGCCAGTCACCCTCCAGATTTAGCGTGTTTACCATTTTAAACCACATCAGGGTGAGTCATTGGTTCAGTTCAGATTGAGTTCAATGGTTCTCTAATTAAAGTATACTAATATAACATTTATACATAAATCTCGTTGGCGTGTGTTCGTAAATATTATCCTAATAGAAAGAACGGTTTGACCGATTGTGGTGATATTTTTTGGTTTAAAATTTCTTAAGTTTTTTTTTTTTTTTTTATTGTAGCTCGGCAAAGTGACTGTACTGTGCCTGATGGTAAGCACAGTACAATCCAAAAACAATGGCGACCACCGAAAGACATACTATCCATCGCCGGTCGCCGCTATCATGCCGGCCTGAAAGCCACCCTGTCAGGGACAGCCCCAAACCCCAAGTCGCGATGAGTGATTTTTGGTAGGGGAAAAACTTACGGGTTCGCGTCATCGACATGCTAGTGACGTATTGCACTTGCACCAGATGCATAGTATAGCGGCCTATGTATAATGTAATCTTGTATTGAACTTGTGCAGTCCATCACTTATGCTTGATTAATTAATAGAGTGTATAAAAATGTATATAATTATTGCTCGATAGTAACAATAGAAGAGAAAACAAGACTAATTTCAATTTACAAATTAAGAAATTTAAATAATTCAGACTATAATTGGTACTAAAAACTAAAAAAAAGAAAACAGTTTTCCATTGTTTTGAGCTTTTCACTTCCATCGACGGTCCATGTGACTGCTTCGACTTTTTATTGTGCTTATGAGGTAATCTAGATGATTCCTATTGATTCCGATTCCTACAATTGGACCCGGTAGATGGCGCTGTTGTCGAAATCTGTTATCTTATAGTTTCCGCTCAATATTTTTTTATCTTTTTTTTTTCGAACTTACTACGCTATTGGCCTTGCAAGGCGTTCACAGCTTCACCGGTGTGACAGAAGAAAGTTTGCCTACCGGATTCGCTAATTAGACTATAAAACTAAAGAAACTTTCTATTAGTTCAAATTAGGATAAGTTGTTCCAGAAACCACCTCCTCCGAACATACAACAAACTATGCCCTTATATAATAATAACATGTCCATGATTTCGCATACCCTAATTACAGTATACAAATTAACAAAAATAAAACATAACCTATGTCACTCGAGGGTAATGTAGTATCGCATTAGTGAAAGATTTGTAAAATTGGATAATTAGTTCCGTAGATTACCTCCTACAAACAAACAAACTTTATCTCTATATATACATGTATAGATAGTATATATATATATGTGTTTAAACAGAGGTTTATTTCTTAGTTGTTTGCTCTTTAATGTTTAGAATAATTTCATTTCTAAAGGACTACCACAGTAACGTACATTTTATTTTTCACCAAAGCTAGACTCTATACATCAAGGAGTAAGATCCAAATTACTAAGTGCCACTTGCAACAAAAAGTAAGTCCAGTTTAAGCTTTAAGCGCCGCTTTAGTTTGGTGAATTTGCATGTAACTGTTGGTCTTAAGCCTGACTTCAAGGTTTATATTTTATTTAAGGTTTGCCGCGAGCAAGTATTGTAACATGGAGGGTTACTAAGTAAAAATGATTAAAGAATTAACACATAAAAGGGAAGAAATATAAACGACAATTTCGTCCTGTTAATTATGAAGTTATGAACTTAAGGATTATTATTATATAATGTAATATAATATGTAATGCCATATATGTTACATTACTTTAGTTGATCAAAATTGCGGGTTAAATAAAGTCACGGAATATATATTGAAAATAGCTTATATTGATTAATTACTAATTGTAATTTGTTGTTCACGCGAGTAGAGCCGCGAACAACAGACAGTATAGTATACGTGTAAGTGTATCAGATAAATAATATCACGAAACGAAAGTCGACCGGCTCGCTACAATTCGATACACGTAGGTAGTTCAATTAACCTGAAACAATTTTGATAACGTGTCTACACTCAGAACAATAAACTATCACTAGCGTTCGATAAATGCCTCTATCTACCTAGATACATGCCCATTCGTAATAGAATCCGGTGGAATTTTCGCATCGTACGTGGGCCGAGAGATCATTTTTAGATGTAGTAAAAAACAAAGCGAACATTTACGATATAATTTATTACCCAAATCGAATATATTATGAGAGCTAATAAACACACTATTGAAATTTGAAATATCAATCGATCAAGTTTAAAGTGAAAGTAATTCAAATTGAAGAAATCAATGCAGAATATAAACGACTGTGGTTTGGTGATTAGCGTTTTTAAGTAGGTTCTACATAGGTTCGAATCCTTACGAATGAGTCAAAAGGTATGTTGGTAGAATTTCTTCTAAGGCACGTTTGGTTAACTATCACCCTCATGTTAAAAATGTGTCACCAAATACATCGTTGTGTTTCGACAGCTGTACTTAAGTCGGTCTTTCTCTTGGTATAATGAGTTTTTTTATACCAGTGGCGGCAAACGAACATGCGGGTCACCTGATGGTAAGTGATCACCACCGCCTATGGACACCTGCGAAACGAGGAGAATCACAGATGCGTTGCCGGCCTTTGAGAAAGGAGTAGACTCGTACTGATGGTAAATTGTAATGGTCCGGAAACGCTGCCGCTGGGAGTTCATTCCAGTTTTGCGTATATTATAATGACTGGGTTGTTTTACGAACCGGTGGTAGTTTTGTCATTCATAACCGCCTTCTTAGGGCCTAAATTGAATAAAGTATTTTTGATTTGGTATGATTTTGATATATCCTTCGGGAACAATACATTTTTTTATGGATCATAGGTACCCCATATCGTATTCTAATATAATATAATCGGTTGAGTAGTTGAGGCCTGAAAGCGTAATAAACAACCAAACTCTCGCATTTATAATGTTTGAATTTATTAGAGCCATATGATTGTCTCTAATTTTAAATTTCACTGTAGCCTATAATGCCTACGTTACGAAACTCTACAAAAATATCTAATTTAATAAAATACACTTCCATCGCTTTAAATTCGTAATCAGTGTCCTACAGACTAGCAACTTATCACTGAATTAGAAAGAAACGAGACACGGATCTACAAATTTATGAATATAAATGTTTGAAACGAGAGACATTTCTATCTTTTACAAACGACCATTCCGTCCTAAATAACACGACAAAAATCGTCTCCAATCCGTCTCGAATACAGTTAAATTATATATATTTAATCCATAAACAAACATTATACAGATATATTAAGATCTCGAGTGTCATGAACTGATGCCTGATGATTCACGCGACACGGCCGGATCGATCTTTACACACGATCTCACGATGTTATTTTAGAATATCTCCAGTAAAGACACTCCCAGTTACCACTTATCATCTCCGCGTGGAATCAACTTATCAAACTCGTGTGGCGTTTCCATAACGAAATTGAGTTAATAAATTAGTCAATCTTTTTTTACACGAATGCGAAAGCTTGACTAATTAATTAAGTCAGATTAGTCACGACTTCACAAATAGTCTCTTTCTGCTGACTTATTTAATAAACATTTTCAATTTACGAGAGAGCTTTAGTTTTTCTATAATGGAAATAGTAACTGAAGCTACGAACAAGATGGTATTGTATATGAACCCGAA
Source organism: Antheraea yamamai (assembly GCA_036509395.1). Lineage (NCBI taxonomy): Eukaryota > Metazoa > Arthropoda > Insecta > Lepidoptera > Saturniidae > Antheraea > Antheraea yamamai. The sequence continues at coordinate 15,474,584 of AP028442.1, forward strand.
TATCATGCTCATATTCATGGTGAAAAAATCGTCACGAATTAAATGAAATCAAAAATAAAGGGCCATTTACATAAAAACTAGAGTACTTATAAAAACACTAGCAGGCCCGGCAGACGTTGTCCCGCCCTGATTATAAAAAAAAATCTTGACAAATTATATACCAAAACCTTCCTCGTGAATCACTTTATCTACCTACTGGTGACAACCGCATGAAAATCCGTTCAGTAGTTTTTGAGTTTATCGCAAACAGACAGACAGACAGACGCGGTAGGGGACTTTGTTTTATACTATGTAATGAATACGAAAAAGTTAATCTTTGGGGAAAAAAAAAAATATTTTAATAAAATAATACAAGAGTACATTTTCTATGTCTAGTCGCCAAATATTGTTTGTTAGTGAAATAAAAATAAAGGATCAAAATTACATAACAGCGCTATCTAGTGAATAAATTACTTCGCAAATAGGTTTTTTTTATATTATAGTAAGCAAACGTACAGACGGGTCACCTGATGGTAAGTGATCACCGCCGTCCATAGACACTAGCAACACCAGGGGAGTTGCAAGTACGTTGCCAGCCTGTGTTTGGGGGAGGGAGGAGTGGGGAAAGGGGGAGTGGGGAAGAGGAGATGGGCCTCTGGTGCTCTCACTGACCGAATGAAACGCAACAATGCAAGCACTGTTACTTCAGGTCGGCTTTCTGTGGGTCGGGTGGTACTACCCCGGGCGAGCCGACCAATTCATGCTGAAACCAGTAATAGCTTCAGCGTGGCTCTACCACCTCCAGAGTACCAGAGAAGTAGAAAGACCGTGCCTGAGGTGACGGTTATGAACGATGTAACTACCACCTGTTCGGACAAACAACCCAGCCTTCCAGAATAACAGGCGGGAAACTCGATCTGGTTTATAATTTTTTTTGTAGGGGTGTGCGAATATTCGAACTAACGAATAATTCGATAGCGAATCGAACCGAATAATTAAGCCGATTCGATGTATTTCGAGACTAACTTTTACATGGCGCTTTCTTCGCGGTAATGTAAATATGACCTATTTTTTTGTTCTGAACAGTACTTTTATTTGAATTAATGGTATCGTACGTCTTATACTGTATTCCTAGTAGCGCGTATGAAAAATTTCACGATTATAGGTCGAGTAGTTAACGTATGAAAGAGTAACAAACAAACATACTCAAATTCGTATTTAGAATATTAGTTACGATTACTTGTACGAATAATCATATATAAATATTATAGGTCAGTACCTATCAGTTGAGCCGTAGTGATTTACAACCTGTTAAAAACATCATAAAAAGTAATACAATAATCATTAGCGTGCAAGTAGCTCTCTGTTAATGAAACACGTTTAGAATTAGATTATTAGTTCCAGAGATACTACTTACATGAAAACTCATAAACTACACCTTAATTATGTCCCAAAAAAATTACATATATTCAAGTGACGTACAAAGGTATTACACGTTCAGTATAAACTTTGACTTGGTTAGTCAAATACACATATCACGTGCCTCGGTGAAAACTTTAACATAACTTTCTAAAAGTTAAATACAATATCGTATTGTCAACATTTATAATTAATTTCATGGTTTCTTTGTCAACTAGGACTTGTTTAAGCTTTTATCTGTTATGTTGAGTAAAATAGTATGCATTACAACAAAACTATACAATATTAGTGGCAGCTTATAATTACATCGTATTATAAGCACTAGGTTCTCAACTTGAGTGTGGTAGGTAGCCTAGCTAGGCAGGCTTAGAAAATGTCCTATCATAATCCTATGATTTCATCTCGATGTTTTCTTTCACCAGTAGTTCCGGCTCATTCATTAGAATTTGAATCTACGTCAATCGACGGGGTGTCGATTTGACTAGTCACTAAGCCATAATTCCTTCAATTACTACCGAGTCAATAACCGTATTTATAACAAATCGATTAGCTTATTATACTTTTTTTTTTATATTATAGGGGGCAAGCAACACCAGCCGACTTTTAAAGGGGGAGGGGGGAGGGAAGGGGTGGTGGGCCTCCGGCGCTCTCACTGACCGAACGAATTGCAACAATGCAAGCACTGTTATTTCACGTCGGTTTTCTGTGAGAGTTGTACTACCCCGGGCGAGCCGACCCATTCATGCTGAAACCAGTAATAGCTTCAGCGTTGCTCTACCACCTATAAAATGTCAGCTTATTTCAAACCTTATTCGTGTATATTAATACCATAAACAAAGGCATGAAGTGTTGGCAAAGAAATCCATGCCAACAATAACAAAAATTTGACTGTATAATGAAGTATTCAGAATGTAAAAAAAAATCACATTTTTCATAATTAACTTACGATTACAACCAATTAATGTTGCCTTTAACATAATGTAAGTAAAAGTTCGTTAGTGAATTTTATGATCTTTATGCTAATAAAGTTATAAATAATATATAACTAACAATGTGAGAATATAGATATGAATATTTTTATAACTTTATTGAGCCTTCTCACTAATTAACCCAAATCCAAATAACAAATTAAAACATCCATATAAGTAAAAATCAGTTGTCGAATGTTTGTACGAGCATAAGTTTAGTTCATGGGTGGTAGAGCCAAGCTGAAGATATTACAGGTTTCAGCATGAAATAGGTCGGATCGCCCGGGGTACTACCACCCGACCCACAGAAACACCGACAGAAAACAGTGCTTGCATTGTTGCGTTTCGTTCGGTTGAGCGTCGGATTGTTCAGTTTATCTCATTTATACTCGTACTAGCGGCCGCGGCAGACGTTGTCCCGCCCTGATTAAAAATAAATCCTTTACAAATTAAATACCAAAACGTTCCTCACGAATCACTTTATCTACTGGTGAAAACCGCATGAAAATCCGTTCAGTAGTTTTTGAGTTTATCGCGAACAGACAGACAGACAGACGCGGTAGGGGACTTTATTTTATACTATGTAATGATTGTAAGCGAAGGTTTTATCTCATATTCTTCGATAACACGCGTGCGAAGCCGGGGCGCAACTATTTCATAACCAAGTAAAAAATAATCTCTATATATTTACATATATTTTGAGTGTCCCTATAATTGCGTGTTTTCTTAATTTTTTTCCTTAACGGCTTGACCGATTATGATATTTTTATAGATCACATATTCGTATCTTAACCTTAATCTTCTAACCAATCTTCACTACATATTATATAATAAAGTCCTCCGCCGTGTCTGTCTGTCTGTTCGCGATAAGCTCAAAAACTACTGAGCGGATTTTATCGCGGTTTTCATTAATAGATAGTTTGATTAATGAGGAGAGAGAGGTTATTGGAAGTATCGGAAAAAGTCAAGCCCAAAGCTCCCACTTTCGTCGAAAACGCTGCAAAAACAAGACAATAAAAATATATAAAAATATATATATATAAAAATATGCAGACGAAGTCGCGGGAATCAGCTAGTTTTTTTTATATATATCTTTGTAGTTCGTTTTTTAAATCAAGTTCATATTTTCAGTTTTAAATTACCTCACTGTTATATTTGAAGTCGTTTAATGATTTTGTTAACATCAGAAACTTTTATAACTATCATCCTGAAGCGTCGACACCATTTCCTGCCTCGCATCCAGTCAATATTTATTCTTCCATCGCGTTCAATTAACTGTTTGGTGTCGAGAAACACTTTAGCGGCGACGGCACAACTGTGTGTAACTAATTGTTGGTACACTAGACATTATTGTTAATGGAAATTGACTGTTGAATATGCAATTTTAACATAGTTTTGACAGCGAATACTTAAAGTCACAAATGAATGTTAGCTTTGAAATATTTTTTTCTTAGAAATTTTAAAATTTATTTATAGTAATGGATAAAATTAAGACATAAAAAAATCCAAATTTTTAGGGATTTTTCGAATGGCTATATATCTTCGCTAAGACTGGTCGTATCGAAGTGAAAAAAAGCATTTAGAAGCTTGAAGCTAGTTTAGTTTTAAGATTTTAAGAGATTGATTAAAACATTTTCAAATTAACGTGTATCGCTCAATACTAAAAAAACTGAAAAAAAAATCGAAAATTTTTCGACTGCGTTTTGTGGTTCACGGACTTTGAATATTTTTTCCGACATATTTAACATAAGAACCAGATAACTTGTTCATTTAATTTGATATCAGTATATAAATTGGAAATAGTAACTAATCTCATACCGTCTACCACATTATATACAACGTTGATAAAATAAAAATTAATAAACAACGACGTGCCTACTTGTAAATGCTCGCAGATGAAGAAAAATAAATGAAGAAAATTATGTGTAGACTTTTTAGTAAAAAATAAATAAAAACGTTGAAAGTTCAAAAAAAAATTAATTATGTTCGAATTTCAACCACAACTATTTTAATTAAACGGTTTCGAAATAAAATTAAATTCCTTCAATTTATCGAATTGCCACGAGATATACATACCTACATAAAAAAAAGATAGTTGAAAAGAAAATAATAATTAGAGGTCTACCGTTGTGTTCTGTACATGAAATATATGTATTATTATTATTATTTATATTATAGGTGGCAAACGAATAGGTGGGTCACCTGATGTTAAGTGATCACCACCGCCCATAGACAATTGCAACACCAGTCACAAGTGCATTGCCAAACTGAGTTCGGGGGGGGGGGGGGAGGTGGATCTCCGGCACTCTCACTGGCTGAACGAAACGCAACAATGCAAGCACTGTTACTTCACGTCGATTTTCTGTGAGAGTACAACCCCGGTCGAGCCCTACCATTCATGTTGAAACTAGTAATATCTTCAGCGTGGCTCTACCGCCTACAAAAATAATAATAATAATTAAGATAATAATAAAAAACGCAGACAAAGTAACGTAAATCAAGCTAGTATGGAATATAAACATTTGCATACATATATAAGTTAATAACCTATAACAAATGAAAAAGTACGCACACATGAGTATTTTTATGGGAAAGGTTATGCTTTTCCTTTTAGTAAACATATGCGATAGGCTGCTATATATTATTCTTACTAAGTTTGGTACTGTAATTAATGCGGGTAGAGTTTTTTTTTTGAACTGACTACGCTATTGACCTAGCAAGGTATGAACAGCTTCACCGGACTAGCGGGCAGATTCGAGGGCGATTAAATTATTTTCCCAGACACAATGAAGAGACTGTCACATTCCCCTTTCGTGCAGTAATCACTACCAATTCCGAGTAATAAAAGTGCATCCACGATTACTCAATAAACGATACTGAGGGTCTTGAATCAGCTCTATATTGAAGATCCAATTTAAATTTTAATGGGCTCTCTCATTGGACATATTTAGAATACATAAGCAAAATCTATAGTTCTTGTGAAGTTATAATACTATTGATATATAATGTGTACAGTCTCTTATAACTTTACATAGTATAAAACATAATCCCCTACCGCGTCTGTCTGTCTGTCTGTTCGCGATAAACTCAAAAACTACTGAACGGATTTTCATGCGGTTTTCACCAGCGTATAAAGTGATTCATGAGGAAGGTTTTGGTATATAATTTGTCAAGGATTTTTTTATAATCAGGGCGGGACAACGTCTGCCGAATCCGCTAGTTTAACATAAAACGCACAAAACGGTTTGGGTTTAGTAAAATTCCATTTCGAATTTAATAAATGACATTCGTAATACAACTAATGGGAAATAATACCACGAAAAATGGATTCTGATTTGCCGCAGAAACTCCCTGGAAAGTTCTAAGTATACGGTCACCATATTGATAGTTCATTGAAATGGTCGCACGTACTCGACAATGACAGTGATAGTCTACCAGAAGATTGGTTGCTAAAATAAAAATAAAAACGTATTAAAGGATGAATATAATTTAAAAAAGATATATATTTTTTTAGTAAATACACAGGTAGAAGACTTAATAACGTAACAATCGCACATGTCACAAGTCCATAGCATTGTATCAACAGTAAAGCCTGAGATACATTCACGCTCGCCGACTCCAATAATCAATAGCTCACCAAGACTAACGCTATATAGTACAAAAAATTTGAGGGTGATAGACACACATTTCGTTCATTCATGTTGACAAATGTATTGTTGAATCTATAGAACACCAATGACATAGACCCCTTGACACCATTGAAATAGAACATGACAACGATGTTTCAATAGATTTAAATACGTTGGACGGTGCCAGTGAGATTGGGGAAGCGTACAAACCAACCCATTTAATTCACTATTAATTTCGTAGGGGAGAACGATGCATCATAACTTTTAATTAAAACGGTACATTAAGTTGGGCCAACTGTCAACACTAGCGAAGGCACGAAGCCAGAACGAGACAGAGAATTATAAACGGATATTACCGTGTAATTGATTGCGTGGAAGTGTGACGGCAATAAAGATATAATGTCATAAATAATAGTTATTTATTATAGTTAAATTTTATTAACGCTCATCATTATACGGCTGTCATTGAAGCATTGCAGAGTATTAATGAGCACGTGTTTCTGGTTTCAACACCAATCATAATGTTTGGGTAATCGGTTTCAAAGCAATATGAAGATTAAAAAGTAGATACATTGATGTTATTGGGATAACAACTAAGTACTACCAGACCACATTTAATCAAACCTTAATTATTAATATTATTTAGTGGTCTTGTTAGTATTGACAGTTAATCGAACACTCCAGAACTGAGTAAACCATCCCGCTATAATATCGTCAGTAGAGGGCGAATGAGTGAGTCTCTGATACTTTATGGGCAGTAAATACACAGCTAGGATCGCTTTGTGATTTCAAATGTCTTTTTTATTGTTAACAGTCTGGACTATTGAGTCTGCTTTTCTAACTGTTATTTGTATTTAATCATCAATATACACTAATTTATAGGTTTATACGGCCACATACATTCCCATCTAAATCAACAGTAACATTTATACATATAAATTATATTGAAGAGTCTGTTGATAAACAATTTTAGAAATGTCTGCATTATAGCCATCTTTAAAACGGTTGGAACGATTTCGTGTGGACTTTCAATAGCAGATAACATATCATGTTATAAGTAGTAAATTAGGCTACCTTTATTTTAGAAGAAAAAAGTAGTGTCTCGCGCAAATATAATCATTTATAAAGATACAAACACAGAAGTCGCGGGCAGCTGCTAGTGGTAAATAAAATTTATTAGTTGCTTAATTTGTCACATCTTTTTTTAAGTTTTAACGTTTGACCACAACGTCATCTGATGTTAAATGAAGAAGTGATCCAAGATGGTAAACACGTTAAACCTAGATGAAAACTGACTCTCAAGTACAGCTGCCGGAACACACCAATAAGTTCTTAGCGACAGATTTTAATCTATGAGGATGGTAGCTAGCCAGGCGGATTTAGAAAAACACCACCAAAAATCGCTAACCATCGTTAACAGACAAAAATTAAATAAAATGCATTTGGATCACCGGATTACAAGGCGCCTTAGTTTATTACGAAATATATTAGAAACAAATTGTAGACATCTAAATATAAATTAATAAAACAGAAATTACTCCAAGTTCAACGACAATAAACTTTTAACGACTATACTGAACGGGGTCGTCGACACGGAAGATGTGAAACGTATATTATTTAAAGGACTTAGGGTAAGCGTAAGGAAAATTGTGGGAATGTTGTAAAAAAGCTATAATCTATTTCAGTTACGAAGTAGACGAAGAATTTCGAGTCGTAAACAATAAATACGATGATCCGTTTACAAGTAATATAATTTCGGTCGCGGTTGGGAAATTACTTTAGCTTGGCTGTGTTTGAAATTTGTGTAGACAAATATTACAGCATAAAAATAAAATTATCAAAGAATCAACATTAACATAATGATATATTACTCTGTATCTTTGATATAATATGTAAAATGTAAGATATTTGTGTTTGTACTACAACAATACTTGAATATGTATTTATATTATACGTGCACGAATCACCTAAAGGAAATCTAATAATACAAAAACTTAATATAACGTCGTAAGTTTACAATGATGCTAGAATAATAGGATATATATTAAAAGAAGCCTAAGAGTAGCGCTGGTGATGAAAAATTGAGGAGTAATAAACTAGCGTGGTACAAGAGCGTTTTTTTTTATGTTATAATAAAATGTGATTTTATAGTTAACAAAAGGACAAATATAGAAGTAATAACATAAATAAAGGCATTTAAAAGTTCACACAGACACAAAGATATATTTATATAATTAGACGAGCATTAAGTATAAGGTATGGGTGAATTACGTGAGAATTGAAATGGATATAAAAGGTGTGATGCTGAAATAACAACTGACAAATGAGAGTGAAAGAGATAACACTTTATGTCGACTCTATTTGCCGTGGCTTAAGAAGAAGAAGATACTGGTAAGTAATTTGAGAATATAGACTGTTTTAAAATTAAAATTCCGTCCAACGACGCAAAGAAAATAAACCAAGTTAACTCTTATGTTTAGCCTTTTCTCACATTTCTGATTACTTTAAGACCTTATTTATGGACAGAGATATGTTGGGTATCGGAGTATACAGCAACATAAACAAATCCATTTAAATAACGCGGAGAACGGTAATACAATCACGGTCATAATCATAACTCACGAGTGGGACTCGAAGATAAATTGTTTCCAGTTAACTTTCCTCGACACTGTATTGGGACAAGACATGGTCTTTAGATTTATTAACATTGAAACTTGACAGTCGAACTTTACTTTTAACGAGCTCTTCAATTTGCTGTTGAAGCACATTGTATCTTAAGATCAACGATTGCAGCTGAAAGACTTATCTATCCAATAGTTTTAGTGAAATTGTCGTCCTATAAATACCTAGATACAAGACAATGTAATTACAAATGCTAGCTGATCTAGAAATGCTTGTATTTAATATAATTTTGCCTTCAACTTGTATCTGTATTAGATTAAAATGTAAAAACATAACGTACGATGTAACGAGTTAACCGATTATTTTTTTTTATCATAGGAGGCAAACGAACAAGTAGGTCACCTGATGTTAAGTGATCACCACCGTCCGTAGACACTAGCAACACCAGGGAAGTCGCAAGTGGGTTGCCAGCCTGTGTTTGGGGGAGGGGGTAGAGGGCAGATGGTCCTCACTGACCGAACGAAAAGCAACAATGTAAGCACTGTTACTTCACGTTGGTGTTTCTGTGAGAGGGTGATACTACCCCGGGCGAGCCGCCCCATTCATGCTGAAACCAGTAATAGCTTTAGCGTGGCTCTACCACCTACAAAATTAACTAATCTATTTAATTTCTATAAAACTAAATATTGTGTTAGTGGAAAATACCAATTAACCGGTACAATGTAGACAGCTATTCAATTTAATTAGTGTGTGATAACAACCGTTTTTTACCAACCTTTGTTTATTATTTTGCATCTGGCATTAGTTATAACGCAAGTAACCGAAAACGAATGTTTTCTGACTTCAAAGAGTGTCATATCTGGCATTTGATTAATGTCATACACTTATATTCTTTGTCTTTAGCTCTTTGGATCCTTTCGTCATTGTGAAATATGTAGTTTGATTACGATTAGTGACTTAATTTTATTATAACATTCCACTGTCCTAAAGCTAACTTTTCTAATATGCAGTTTCATTTAAAGCATTGGACATGACTTAAATTTGATAGGTGGAATCAATGATATTATAACTAAAGCTACGTTACCTACATGATATTTTGACAAAACAAATGGCACGATAACGCACACATACGTAAAGTAATATTGTAACGCCACACTGTCTTAGATAAAATGTGGAAGTAACATGGCATATTCTCAATATCGGTGGTGAAAATAGTTACATGTTGCTTAGATACGGGCGGATTGACGGGGCAGTCGTCAAAAATAAGCTAACTAGCCAAGTTTTAACAAGGCGCTGTCGAAGCGCTTATGACGTATCTAGACAGTTATATTATCATTGGGTAGAATACAAAGTAAATAATATCAAGCGAAGACAGAATTAAACTAGCAGCATTTCAAGAACTGTTGATGGAATGTTCTAGCAATTGTAAACGCACTCAGGTTCAGTATATTATCACTGACGATCTAGAAAACAGGTCAAACGCTGCGTGCAAAATGCTACAGTTTTGCCACATTGTTAAACTGCAGGAGCGTGGGAGGAAACATCCCATAAAGCTCCGTCCAACGAACCCTAATCACAAGCGTATCCCGAAACCGACATATTTTTACCACAACATTCGCACGTCTCGTTTGAAATTGAACTCTTTACCTACATTAATACGGTTTATAACAAAATAAATAAACGATACAATGTTATCTTTATTGGACAGATGGGACCGAACTGAATCGCTCATTGACAAATCGTCAGGACCGTTCACGATTTCAATATTGTTAAGCGGATGATGAATATTGCGATGTCTTAAGTGTCTTTAACACTCATAGAATAAAGAATATAAAATTATTCTTGTAATGTATTACGATTGTGAAAAAGACATTAAGAAAAAAAAATGTGTGTGTACTTATGTACACGCCTTAGAAGTTATACTTCTTTGGCGTAACAAGATAAAAGTATTTTCAAAAATTTTATCTTTCGCCTTATTCTACGTTTGTAGATAAAACGACACTAACAATACAAAAAAGGTATTTAATACATTGAAAGTTTTAATACAAAGAAATATAAAGACACAAAATGTTGACTATAGCTAACTTCAGGGTGTCGGTTTTTCGTGACGGTGTGCGCGCGCATCGTAATAACTTCAGGGTGTCGGTTTTTCGTGACGGTGTGCGCACGCATCGTAAAAATTTACTCTCATAATTTTTCCCTAACACGCCAAAAGAAGTATAACTTCAAAAAATGTAGGACGAATGTAGCAGACATTGTACAATATTGCTATTGATTTTATTTGCCTTAATAAAATTTGTAAGGAATTAAGTGACAATTTAATTTAGTAGATTTCAGCGCCGCTTCGCTCGTGTTAAAGTATAATAACTTTGACTTATCCCTCAGGGACAGTTTACCATTTATTACGTCCAATTTATAAATTTCCATTGCCCTTGTTATCGTATAAAACTTAAGGAATGTATATATTTTAAACTTACAAAAGTCGAGGCAGTTATAAGAACTGCCGACAGAAGTGAATATTCAAAACAATGGAATGACTGTGTTCTCTTTTGAATTTTTTAATTAATTACAGTCCGAATTAAGTACTTAAATTTCGTAATTTGTATATCTATTGAAATTATTAACATTAGTCGGAATCATAAGTTTATCTCCTGCCAAAAAATACAGCTAAACGCGACCAAAGAAGTTTTCACTTCAAAATATTTTTTTCCTCTCGCAGTATTGAGCAGTGTTGGACACAGTGAGTTAACCGTAGGTCTTGTTTGGCCAAAAAATAATATAAAATAAATGCTATTTATTCGTGCATTTTTTACTTTCCCTATAATGTAAACACAGTATTTAAATATTCACATCTAAAATCAAAACTATAAAACATACATCTTATGACTTGATCTACAATTTATTACCTCGTCAAAGGTTACCCGTATACAGTACACAACACCCACGAATTAATTAATTTACATATTCATTTACATTATTTCACGCCTACACCGGCAATAGATATCTCTTTATTAGTATAAAGCGAATGTATATCTATTTATTTGTATCACAAAAAAATCCTATAACAATTTTTACATTGAAGTGTAAATGCAATATTAATTAGATGATTGTTAAATTATACAAGTTTTAAACATGTATCAACCGTAACTTTGCCCTCAGTGCGGGCATATCATTCAAAAGATCACAACTTACAGCGCAGTAGAGAATTTAACTCCTGGCACTATTTATAGAATTTTCCAGAACGGTTGTACGACTATTTGAATATTAGTGTAGAAAGCATTTTTATCAATATTGACATTTCTAAATCTGGTACCATTCGACGGAGATGCGTGCCGCCGCACCTCTTCCCCATTCGTATACAATTTGATTCAATTACAAACTCATGTCTCAAACCGAACCAATTAAGTGAACTCGTATGGATCGAGTTATAAGCGTTGGCAGGTAAATAATTGTTTTTTTTTATTGTTTTCATTCTCTTGTGAAAATAAATACTTCTAGAAACTGAAAATACTTCTTTTTATACTTTGCTTTAATAACTTCTTCCTCGGAACGAAGCGTTAACCAGTCATCATCTTTTTACCCTTATCCCACTTAAGTAGTGTCGGCACAACGTGTTTTCCTCTCCCACTCTCCCCTTTGAGATGTCATCTCAGTATTCACACCTTTACACATATCACTTTTCACACAATCCATCCATACGTTTTTCGGTCTTCCTTTTCTACTATATCCGTCCACAATTATACTCAAAACTTTTCTAGTTACATAGTTTTCATCTTTCCTCATGACATGTCCATACCAAGCTAACCGAATACTCCTTAACTTCTCAGTCACTGGTGCTATTTTCAAACTTCCTCTGATATACTCATTTATAATCTTATCCATTATAGTCACACCACACATCCACCTTAACATTCGTATCTCTGCCACATATAATTCTCTCTCATCCGTCTCTTTCATAGTCCGTTACTCAGTTGCATACGTCATGACTGGTCTTATAATAGTTTTATACACATAGTTTAGCGTTTACCGGTATTAGAGTATTTATACGTACACAGGTATACACACTAAAATTGTTAGTTTATCTTCTTGGGGGGCGTCCATAAATTACGTGAGGTGTTTTTTTTAAATTTTCTGTCCCTCCCTCCCCCCCTGGTGAGATGTCGTGAGATTTTATTCAACCCCCTCCCCATCCCCCAATCTCACGTGAGATTTTTCAAAATGTGGATTTCTTACGTAAACGCGTTGAATTGTTATTGTAAAAAGAAAATGAAATTATTTTCTTTCGAACGAATTAGTGAATTATCTTAATCGTATTACGATTACGCTTAATATTAAATCTTAAGCATGTACAATCTGGATTAATGGACCAAAACAGTATTTTTTTTTTGTTTCAATCAGAAAAAAAATTGCGTGATATTTGCCGAGACCCCCCTCTCTCCAACTTAAGATTAGATGAGATTTGATTCGACGAGTATGAATTATTTAAATTTCCTAACTTGTAAATTGAAATTATTATCATTAGTCTCTTTTTCACATCTATTGGCACTCCGAGTAACAATTATATATTTTTATATAGTTTATTAATTAATCAAACATATGATGGCGTGCACAACCTCTAAACCTCTATATAAAATATCAATATCACATGTACACAGGTCGCTATACTACGTGTCGCTTGTCTGACGCAAGCGCAATACGGTCCGTTTCGCTTACTAGCATATCATCACGCGAAATTATAAGTTTATCTCCTGCCAAAATGTGCACCACAACGCGCTTAAATATGTTTTCACTTAATTGTACTGATCTGGTTACCGAATTAAAATACAGTTAATAAGAAAGTTGTGTCATGTTAACGTTTGTTTATTATCACTTCAGCCTGTAACTTACACTGAGATAGTGTTTCAATCGTCGTCGGATAGATAGCGCTAATTGGTCGTTTGAAACGCACCGCTAATGCGCGTACGCAATAAATCCGAACGCGACGGCCCCGTCTGTGCGGCATGCCCAAGTTCAACGTGTCCGTAAAGATATAATGAAACTCACAATTATATTATGAAAGTTCAAGGACTAAATAAATAAAAAAGTGACAAGCGCTATAGATAATTAACTAATAAAATGTTTCCTTTGTTCATTTCGTTTGGAAACGAGCATCGTTCCGATTCAGAGAACTGGGCTGCTGATTTTATTCTTCAATCACTCTCGAACGGCTCTATATTAGCAAAGACATTAATAGATACTGATAATGTTTTAAGCTATCTTTATACTATAGGTCGCCATTAGAGGGTGCTGTAGCTCGTAAACTTCATGAATACCAGTTATTATAGGTATTATTACAAATAATAATAAACCCGTGCTATGCCGCGGGCACAGCTAATATTATTATACAAAGGTAATGTTTATGAATATTTTTGTAGGAAATAATAGCAGAAAATATTAAAATTCTTCCACTAATAAAAACCTTCATATGACCTCAGTATTACAGACAATTTTTATTATTTTTAAAATTTACCTTGCGATTTCCAGTAATTATTAAATAACAATATAATTTTTTATACATCATTAAAGCTTAACCACATAACTTTATAACTATATTTGTAATTAACGGTGTTCAATAACGTATAAATAAATAAATAATTAACATTTTAACTCGTGTTACCGGATCGTACGGACATTACTATCAACGGTTAAGTGCAAATTTCGTTATTAACATGCGACGTGATACTTCTTTATCGTGCCAAGAATTATTTGTCCCCGTACGAATGGAAATTGAACAGGAAAACACGTAGACTTATCTCGAGATTCATTTCAACTGAGATACATACGTTTTATCTGCCTTTGAATATGTATATATAGTCACGTATACATTCTAACTGGAGGTAATTAGTCAATTCAGCTCAGTCCTGCCGATAAACGATAAAAAGACAGCAGTTATAACTGAAAAGTTACATAGCTTATCGCTGTAGACAGGTGCTTCGCAAAAGCAAAACGATAGCAGAAGCTAAATATAGAATTCCAAATTCAGTTTATGTACAAATCATAACATAAGCTAAAAACGCACTCTTCTATATAAACTTACTGTTGAAGTAAGTATTCATTTCAGACTGTATTTCTGCCGGCTTTGTAATGTTATGTTATATTGTAGTGTCCTTACCACTGGCACGATGAAGATCTACAGAGAACACGTGCCATCCCAAGTAGAGCGGCGGTTTAGACCGTGGGGTTTTAGTCTTTGGGAGTCGGACATAACCCACTCTCTCGGGAAGGTGGGGATCCATTATGGATCTCCCCACGTTAAAAAAAAGTATTCTTACTATTTTTATACTACAGACGATTATAAACGTATTTTTCGTTTTAATACCTATACCTAAATTGTTGATGATAAAACAATTTCGCGCCTTTTTTTTTGTCTATCTGTCAACCGATTTTCTTTACTTTTTTTTTTGCTTATTTGACTTATTTGACGAGCGGAAATTAAAAAAAGTACTACAATAAAAAAATTGGAAACAGTTTTTTTCTTACGATCGATGAGTCGAAATCTTAAATTATAAGTTTTTATTCGTAATACTTTGAGATCATAACGTGTACTAATTTACAATATTTGTACGCTTTTCGAAAAAAAGACGTAAACATATTGAAATTTCAAATTATAATAAAATCATCGTCGAATTTCATCCGTTAAACAAACCACTATTTATTAATCTCCAACATGAGTATTATCGTTGTATTAATAAGGCTTATTTATAGTAAGCATATATGCAATCTGAATTTGGTATTCTGAAGCGAGTATTTAACCACTTCTGCTATCGCTTCGCTTTTGTGAAATACGTAATTAAGAGGGCGGAACACGTAGAACAGGGATATTCGGAATGAGTCGAAAATAGGTGGACGCATTTTACAAAGCCCATCAAAAACCATAAAGAATAACAGTTGTTAATTTGCAACAATACTTTTTACTATAAACCTTTATCTTTGATCTAGCCTGGTGTCTATTTATAGTTAACATTCTATTAAATACCGTGCAGTATCACGTATGTAGGTATTAGAATTTTAGCTCAGAATAAATAACTAACATCTTAAACTATTTGCTTTACAAACTCAAGGGTAACATAAAAAATATATATATAAAATTATCAATAAATGATAAAAGTATGTTAAAAAACATTGTTTATTCGCGCGAAGTAACCTTTTGGGTCACGACTATTAAGATAATGTTCCGACGATTCGGAGCGTACGGATTGAACTGAGATTGTACTGATATATAATGTGTAAATAATAATACAATTTCGTTAATTGGTAATAAACTATGTGATAAAGCGAGGCGACTGTTACGAGTCAAGGAAAATTAGATATTGGATTACAGATAAAAAAAATGTACCGATGAGTAATTTTTGAAATCATCACCCTTTAGGGACTTCTTGTGTCGATGCTATACTGTTGTAAAATGTATACTAGCGGTGCCCTGCGTATTGATTCACACTTAATTTTTTTCACACTCGTACTTACATCGCATCAAACGGTGTGCCCGCTTTAATTTAACCTACAATTAGTATAGTAAATGTTCAGATACAAGAAATCATAGTATAATATTAACCTATTCATTTCATATACGAGATAGTTTGAGAGCTTAGATGGATATTTGTTATTCCTTCAAGAAAAAGCTACTGAACGGATTTTGATAACCGTTACAGTAATATAACTTATACATTACAATACATTGGCTAGAATTTGTAAGCATATTGTTTAAATTGGCGATACAATAAAAATAGTAATAAGTTCTAATAAATTCTGCCATATGAGATTATTTTTGTACTGCAAAACCATTCGAGTTACGAAAGATGCATGACCTTTGTGCGATCTTTAATATGAACACAGATGAAGTCGTGGGCGTCCACTAGTACAGTTTTCTACAATATATGAACTACAAAATGTAAAAATACTAATAATGAACAATTAATAATAAACAAAATCTCATGAAGTTCATCCTATAGTATTATTACATATGGAAAAAAAATATTCATAAAAAAACATTAGAAACAATTACTCCATCCAATTAATTTTCTTTGCTAAAGTATTCTTTCTGTTTACCCTAAAACAACCAAACAAGCAAAACAAAAATAAAAAAAATGCGTTACCCGAAACTTGAACGTAGCAACTTATCAATCTTAATTTCCTTACAGTTTCGAAATACATTTAACTGAATCTGAATGTTAAAACAAAATTAGCCATATGTCCGAGACATCGTAAATAGGGTTGCCAACCGCACCGTGAGAACCGGAACGTTTTAATTTTAGAGTACTCGGAAATGCATCCAACAAAAGTTGCATACGAAGCGATAATTGACCCGCTTACTCGTGAATCGTATGAGATGGCATGCATAACAATGACTTCAAAAGTAAATAAATAAATAACACATATGCACTTGCACTATTTTTGCAGATTTCTTTGGATTCAATTGGATATTAAATTTCTCTGATTGAGGATTTTAAATTATTCGCTTCCCGCAATGCTCATTTCGGAATTTTGGAATGTCATGTAGTTGTTTTTATATTTTATTCATAATCTTGTGTTATTTGTCTTTATACTTTGTGATATTGCTGGTGTTTTACGTAATACAGTTTGGTTATTGTAGACAAGTGAAGTGGATGGAAAATATTACCACGGAACATGGATTTTAACTTGCGACAAAAACTCCCTGAAAAGTTCTAACAAGACGGCCGCCATCTTGTTAGTTCATTGAAATGATCGCAAGAAACTTATAATATCATTACTTACTCTATGGCGGTGACAATGGCGGTAATAATCCACTAGAAGATTGCTTGCCAAAATTAAAATAAATAATTCTCATTTCCAAAATTGGCAACATTCATTGTAACGTCAGTTAAAGTATAAGAACTCGTGCCAAATAAAAAACAAGTTTTTATGGTCTGGCTGATGAAAATAAGACCGTTTTTAATTTCCGTTTGGACATGGACACCGAATTTGGCATCGAGATAAAAAAAAAACTGAAATCAGTATTAACGCAGACGAACGTGTCTAAGAAATTAATAGCAAACTACAATTTATATCTATTCTGGTACAAAAATTGAGATGTATTTTAATTGAAATATTAATTACTACATCTATATCTTACATATATATTGAATGATGAATGTACTTTCGCTATCTAATAGTCACCTCAATGTTGTAATTTAACGATTCATTTGATTTATATCTAATTTCTTCATTGGAATAGAGCAATTCCACACGCCTTTTTGATATTTGTTACTGAATAATATTAAAATTGAATTGTTAATTCTCCCATAATATCATAAAATATATTCAGTTTTTCTTACCAATGTATATATTAAAATTAGCTTCATCGTTTTATCTATACTCAAAATTCGACTTCAAATGAAAGAATTTCATGCATGTTATGTATAGGTCGTTCGGGTAAACGAGGAAATATTTATTTGCTTGCTTACGGATTTTCTTGTTAATCGAATATGCTTGGAACAAATTAGAGAGGCATTGTCTTGTGTGTGGGGCGCGCCTAGGTCTCAATTTTTGGGATTGGGGTGCGTTCTATGCAATTTTCTCAAGATTTGACAGCGCTCATGTCCTTTCGATATATAAATTGGTTACTAGTTGTTTGAAATAAAATCTGTATAAACGAGTAGGCGTACGTGAGGTAAAGAGTTAAAGGCCAAAATTAAAAAAAAAACAAAAACTTCTTAACTAAAACTGTAATATTATTTATTTGGGCTGTTATGTTAACGCTTATGTTAGTGCCTAATGTACATTTTTTTAAATTACGTAATTTACAGAAACATTATTATAAAAGCGAGCGGAGCTGCAATGTTAGCCTTTGCCTTTAAATGCATTTAACAAGCCACCTTTATTCGCAGATAAATAAAAACATCTCAGGATGACACAACGAATTTAATTCAAACACGACTGACAAGCAAAATGCTCTTTTAAGTGCTTCCAAAGCGACAGACCAAGTTATTCAAGAATCGAACGAGAATGAGGCTGCTTTTCCAAGAAGCGACATAATAAGCACAGTGTAATTACTATAAGATATAAGTACATGTTATTTTTAATTTAAACCTTTTGTACAAACAGTTTTCGTAGCTTATGTAGCTGAGACAGAGTAAATATCAATTATTCATTAATGCTCAGAACTCGATGGGGTTAACAGTACGTGACAGAAAATTAAAAAATTACACAGGCCCGGCAAGAATTTAATAACATTCGTATTACAAACGAACGGTCCCTATCACGTTGGCAATTTAAATAAAATATTATTGTGGAGAAAGATAATGCATGAACGGTTTTATGTGAGAGTGACATTGAAGTAATTTCAACAGTTATTGCGCGTGTGATGTTGATATTTGTTTAAGAGATCTTCGTTTTTTTTATACCTTATCTAGAGCAAACGTCTCGTTGTTTAGATTTATAATTAGTTACGGTCTAATGGTTTTACGGAAGCGACCTTCTTAGCTCTTAGGTTGTGCTGTTAAAACAGATGGTACATTTTCATCTTATTGTGATACGTTTTCTTTTATAAAACGTACTAAACCATGATTGGCATTCGTAGTTTTATCACTTTCAACTTTAATAGTATTCTTATAATTCTAGTGGTTTTATTTGTAGCAAATTATTCTCATACTATTAAAATTATTTATCAACTACCCGCCCCGGCGGACGTTATCCCGCAGTGATAATAAAAAAACCTTGATAAATTATACACCTAAACCTTCCTCATGAATCACTTTATCCACTGATGAAAGCCACATGAAATTCCGTTCAGTGGTTTTTGAGTTTGTCGCGAACAGACAGACAGACGTGGCAGAGGACTCTGTTTTACAATAAGTAGTCATAATTTTATAGAGCCGATACTTTTCCCCAGAGCCGCTCATTCACTACACGAAGGGTGAACATCGGGTTGATATTCGTACCAGTCGCGTTCTACTCTGGATAAATCGTGGTCTAATATTTATAACATTTCAAATTCGTAATAACATTAACTAGAATAAAAAATTAAGGACTCAGATGAGTCACATTGGTATACGTATATTCTGTAAGTCTCGTGCCTGTGAGTGGTAGTTTCAACAATTGTATCAACATTATTACGTCTCTGAAATATATATTCTTTATTTAATTTCAAATTAAGTCTCATATCTTTTTTCTCAATTGATTCAAGTTTCATTTATATGCCTAGCTTTTGGCCGCGGTTTCGCTCGCGTTAGTTTAAACTTGACCTATCCTACGGGAACAATTTTTTTTTGTGGATGATAGCTACCGTATATATTTTTCTGTATCCCTGACAACGTGTTTACAAAATCTCGTGATGATAGACTGAGTAGTAAAAGCATGATAACGTAAAAAACAAACTTACATGCACATTTATAATATTAGTTAGGATTAATGTATCTATTACATTCGTGCAAATGTCCACTATGTCAATTACCTAAATAAACTCACACAAACAATCTCCCAATGCTTAAAATTAAAATCACAAAATGTTTAACAAAGCCAACTTTCAAGCGAATATGACGTCTCGCATCGTTGACGATTTAGGATGTGACAGAAGTAAAGGGATATGGGAATGCATGTGACATTAATTTTCATAATAATATCAAAGCTGTAGTAACAGACATGTGAAATGATAGCTTTTATACGAACGACAACAGTGCGGCGGTGTCTCGCATCGGCGATCAACCGTTCTGATCGTTTTGAACACGCCCTTGTTTGCATTAGCTCTCGCTGTTGTTAATGCGCTTTCTTAGTATTAAACGCATACATTCTGACTGTTGTGTCATCGCCAATTTTACGCTGAGCTCAACTTACTGGATACTTATTTAAATGCAACATAGCTTAACTTACAAATACGGATACTATAGATATAGATTGATATCAAATTATTCTTTATTGTTGGTTATTCTGCCATTGTTTAATTTTTTAACTTCTCTTATATTGTAACCTATTTTACGTGAAAAAAGAGAGAGTGTATCAAACGATCAAACAATTTTTAGACCGGACTGTCTACCAATTTACAGCACATTTTTTTTTATTTTATTGTAAGCAAATTTTATCAATATTCCATGAAAGGGATAAGATTTTTTTGATAACCGCGATATTTCGAAATATCTTGATGATTATATAATACTATTTTACCCTATACTATTACTTTCATTCATTTTGCAAAAAAAAAAAAAGATTTAGTTGTATTACAGATATGATTCCATTCACATGGTAATAAATAAATATAAAAGGTCTATCTGGTTGTTAGTTAACTTTTCACTAATAAGCCTCTGAACCGATTGCAATGCAGTTTATGATAGTGGTAGTTTGGAACTTGTAGAATATCACATCACCCTGAATAAACAATAAAATTCACGGGGAAAGGATAGTAGATTACAAATGTAACCACGAAATTAAGAAGACTGATGAAGTTACATTAAGGCTTTGTAAATAAATCAAAATCAGGTCTAATGTAATTTTTAGTTAGTTAAACACATTAAAATAATGTATACATAGATAGAATAAGCTAGTAGGTATTTCCAACTAAAAGTTGCAACAAACGACGCACACATATGGACACACGCCGAACATCCAATAAGTCAAATTATATGATTGTGGGCGGCGAAGCGTATCGCCTTGCATTATTTATACCGGCTGCACCTACTTAACACGAAAACACACGGATACGAATAATGACCGTCGCGTCGCCTCCTCGAGACCTCCCACTGAATTTTCAAAAATATATTCCATCACATACACCTATTTATACATCGTTTATATGCGACGGTCGTACGTTTAATGGATTCAATTTGCTGTTATATTTATACGTGTATGTAAAGAATTTATAATTGAAATAACGCCCGTGGTATGTGCTTTGTTAATAGGACATTTAAATTTCAAATTGAAACCGTTTTTGCATAACACGAAGCGTCCAATAAATCTGCTACAATTCAGCTCGTAAATAGTCGCCTCAAAAAATCTAATGAATACACAATCGAAACGTAATTAACAGTGCTATAGATTCCGTTCATGAAGTTTCGAACCGAATTATAATGTATAGAATACCGAAAAACAATCCAGAGACGCGACGGCCGTTAAAACAATTTATAACCGTATATTCTCGGATTTATATCGACGACCAAGACGAGCCACCCAGACACTAAAACGTCACTTAAAACCAACATAGGGCGTGTAAATATAGACTTGTGATTTGCATGCACACAACAGACAGTCTTAAAATCATTTTACCGTTTCCGAGTAGGGCCTCTGTTTTTCTTGGAATTTTGTAGTTATCGCAATTTTATTTTTCCTTCTTTTCAATCGGTTCATTTCATATATTTGATCGAGAAACTAAATAGTTCTCCTTTTGACAGTCTTTCTTTATTCAGATTAAGAGTTAAAGTATTCGCTGATTATGGAAGTGAGCAATTGCGAGGTTTGCGTCAGACTAGCGACGGGTAGTACCTATAGGGGCCTGTGTACGTGTAATATTGATATTTTGCAACACATGTTGAAAAAATATTTATTTAATTTTTTTGAGTTTTCACTTCTGTCGGCAGTCCTTTTGACTGCCTCGACTTTTTTATTATTTGTCATTTCATAATTGCTTATTTTTTAGTTGTAATATAACATTTTTTTATACAAAGTTGACCAATATAAATTGGCGGAAGCATTCATATTATATATCTATATATTGTACAAGAAATAACAACTTAATTTATCCTCGTAAAATGATTAATATAAACTATTAATAAAATTTCCACTTTAGATAATCGTGACACTTCCCAAGGAAAAGTCAACGTTGAATGATCTGCTCCTCTTGTAAAATCCCTTAGAGTGAACTATAAAACATAATCTTAATGAGGATAAGAACAATGAGATAAGTGCCTACAGACGAGGTTAAAAGAATTAAGCAAAACTGCTTCAATTACATTATATGACAAAATTGCAACTATTAAATATGCAATTTTATGCAGCTAGAGCTACTATATTACGGTACAAGGTTAAAGATGCTATTAACAGCGATTTCAATTATTCTATTGAGGGTACAGAAGGAAACTATGTCGGGCTGATTTCAATAAAATCCAATTACAATTTATAAATTTAGTAAATATATATATATATACTAGCGGACCTGGCGGACGTTGTCCTGCCTTGATAATAAAAAATATAAATCCCAAAAGTCAACCGCAGCGCCACCTACCGGGTCCAATTGTGAATCTAAACCATTCTCGGATCCACTGGAACACGCACAAAAAATTTCATCAAAATCGGTCCAGTCGTTTAGGAGGAGTTCAGTCACATACACACGCACACAAGAAATATATATATTAAGATATATATATATATATTTGTATCATCAATTTGCGAATCTAATTTATCAGTAAATTGAGACGCTGATTTAAAAATAACATATACTGTTGCATATCTTATCTATACTAATATTGTAAAGAGGTAAAGTTTTTAAGGTTGTAGGGGGTAATCTCACGAACTACTGGCTCGATTTGAAAAAGTCTTTCAGTGTTATAGAGCTAATTTATCGCGGAAGGCTATAGGATATATATCATCAGCTAAGACCAATAGGAGCGAAACACCAATGGTGAATGTTTTAAAATCGTTTTTTTTTTCTTTTGAGAGCTTCCACTGCGTATTAGTTAGCCCAAAGTAACAATTCCACGCGGACGAAGTCGCGGGCAGAAGCTAGTAGTATATAAATAGAATCATAAAGGTTTGCGGTTATGCGCACATCTCGCAAAGGATGGACAGATTATGATAAAGAAATAAATATTTCATAAACACTCGGTACTTATTTATTCATATCTCCATTTAATATTATAAAGTTATGAAAGTTTTAAGAATTTGTTATTTTTATTAACACTACACATTCAGGGATATATATTTTCTTGCCTTGAAGAAATGAGGGAAACGGTGTGGCGGATGCGGAAAAGGACATAAACGATCAACTAGTTTTAAAAACATCAACACAGATATAAGAAAAATTGATTAACGATTTTATATGTACTGTCCATCTATAGTAAAAACTTAAATTAGTACAAAGAGTTTTGTATTGACTATATAATCCAATTATCCATTTAATTCTTAGGCTGAAGTAAAAATATATATATCGGCGGTGAAGTATTTTTTGTATTATATACATATATAATAACTTCTGTCAATATTGCAGGAACTGCAAAAAAAAAATTAAATTGTTTTTAAAATTAATATGTGTCAACGTATTCATATCAAGAGTATATAACACAAAAATGGTTTTATTTTAGTGCGACATTTAGATATTTCAGAATAGTTCTAGTGGGTATTTGATTAGTTCGAAGGAATTGAATTGTAAACAACAACCAATTTATCCTATTTAAAATACAGATAGGAGAAAATGGTTTTAGTTAAACACAAATTCTTAAAACTTCAAATCTCATCTAAATATTAAAACCGTTGAAATAGAAACGAAACAAAATAGTGAAAGTGTCAACTGAAGCGTTATTCTATTTCGAGTTTCCGTATTGAATAACGCCTGCGATTCTTTTCAAGCATTTCCCGTATTGAATAATCCTCTCATTCACCTCCTTATTGTTGGTCCCTTGCCAATGTTTCAACAATGCATTTATCTTACTCCACAACGTCGTTTTTCTTTTCTTGGTCATCGTTCGTTTTTTCTGCCACACTCACTGCTACGTACAGGTATTTATTATCCTCAACTTTTTAAAATTCATTTATTACTTCTCCCATAAGACTCAACCTGGTAATATAAATACTTGGGGAAACAGCAAGTTTTTTTATCGACGGACTGTTTAAATGCATGCTCGTTAATAAGAGTACGTGCCTGTTAGCAAACGAGACGTCGCACGATGGTTTGTGTCTATAGTAGAGATCGGACGTAGAGCACTAAAGATATTTAAAGTTGTAACTTTACAAGACTTTAAACGCTTTTCAATTCCTCTAATGAGAAGCAATAGAAACATATCAAGGCACTTTTCAGATTGGACTTATAGTTTAAGAGTAAATTGAATAAAACCTGTTTCAATGTATGGAAATGCAAGCTAAAATTATGAACATCTCGTGATTTTCGTTGTGTAAATTTCACAATAGTATCTTACCATTATATGCCACAAGTTCCCAAGGTAACAGAGTGCACATTTTTGCACTTTTTGAGGAATGGTTATTTTTTTTATTGTAGCACAGCAAAGTGACTGCACTGTGCCTGATGGGGAGCACAGTACAATACAAAAACAATGGCGACTACCGAGAGACTACCGACTACGCTATCCTTCGCCGTTCGCCGCTGTCATGCCGGCCTGCGTAAATGTCTCTTCACGTTACGCTTGAAGGACTTAAATAAAATAAAAAAAGAATTCAAAATCATAACACGTCGCGTCGTAAAGAAATCTATGTTAGACTATATATCAGAAACATTTAGATATGCGTTGTCTTTAGACAGGGTGGTTTTTCACTAATTACATTTCCCACAAGAAGTTCTAAGTGAATTCATTATAAGCCACCTTCAAACGATTTCGCTTTATTGCATCCTTTTGATTCTTCCTTCTTGTAAGGTGTTCCTATACGAGCGATACATTATTCCCTGTCAGCGACATTCATATTATGGTACCATTTCTCTAGCGGTATTTATTATTTTACTTGTTTTTACACGCGGCTTCGATAGCGTTATTTTTTTTTTAAATTGACCTCTTCCTCTGCTATTATACTGTTTTTAATGTTTTGTTGTAATAAAAAGAACTCGCTTTCGAATTTGAAATATTGGATAGGATAAGCTTGATTGCTATAGAAATTCTAATTGGACCTAACTGACTATAATATACACAGATATCTCGTTTATATTTTATGCGCATGTCTCAAAAGAAACAAGGCTTGCTGTAACCATGAAAACAATCAATAGTATTATGTCCGGTAAGCTAATAGATCATCGAATTATAACCAGACAAGAGATAAACCTTATCAGGCCACTTATACTAAGAATCTATTTTACCACGACCTATTTTATAAATAAACAATATACAAAAGAGATGCAGACAACTGTATCTACGTATAATATTAGTTATAAAGAAACATGGGGTGTCTTAAAGACCCACGATAGAAGTGAAACAATAAAACAATAAACTTTTTAATTAATAAAATACAACAAGAAGCCGATATCATGCGATGTTCCCAGGCGGTCACCCATCCAAGTAAATACCGCGCACGAAGTTGATTAAACAAAACGGTTTTTTTATTGTTTATTAAGAACTTATAAAAAACATATCAGTCCCATCACCCCAACCTTAGCATATTTACAAACATTTCTTAGAGTTAATGACAAATTTCCAAAAATTCTTGGCTTCTTCACTTGCAGGTGCAGACAAGGTTCTATGGAAGATGGCCTGATCTAATGCGTTATTAAGCCTCAAGTGATCTATAACATATTTTCCTTGAGAGTTGTTTCGGTAACATTCCGTCAACAAGTATTGTCAACAGATCTTCGATAAATCCATATATTACGCAAATGGGTGGTGCAGTTTTCTTCATAAGAAACGCAAACTTGTTGAGAGGCATATGCCCAGAATTATAAAGCCCTCTCATAAAAAGTTTAATTACAAAAAGAAATAAATCATCACAACTTATCGAATGAAGAATATTCAAGAAATTATATCCATCAAAATACTTTGTTAATATTTATTCGTACACTGGACGGTAATAAAGATTTTACCTAAACGATGAGTACAGTTTATTAACCAGCGTCCGTAAAATGTGACCTTAAGAGCAATAAAATTTCAAATCTAACTGATTTAACGGCTATTTAAAGTATTAAAAGATGTTATCTTAAGCTACAGGAAAGTTAAGGTACAACATGGAGTTTATTATGACGCTGATGTTTTAAGTGAAATAGTATAAACTGAAGACGTTCGGGAATGCCTCTTGAACTATTTTGATTATCATTATCACATCACATCAGCCTTTAAGAAGCCTACTGCAGGGTAATCAGCCTCTTTCGTAAATATGGTATCACGCCAGCCCACGACGTATTGGCGATTACAAACTCAGAGTAATATACAATTCTATATTTCCCCACACACGGTAGTAATACAAGAACATTTCTCAGTTTCAGTCCTCGACCGTCGGCCGATAGTGTTACCAATTTAAATTAGTAAATGTACGCGAATTCCAAAAAAATCATTGGTAAATCTGGGAACATCGATTTTTTTTATGTCATAGCAGGCAAACGAACATGTGGGTCACCTGATGTTAAGTGATCACCATCGTCCATAGACACTAACAACACCAGGGGAGTCGAAAGTGCGTTGCCAGCCTGTGTTTGGGTGAAAGGGAGAGAGGGGAGAGGAGAGGGGAGAAGAAGGGAGAGGTCCTCCGGCGCTCTCACTGACCTAACGAAACGCAACACAGTAACAACTTCACATCGGTTTTCTATGCGAGGGTGGTACTAACCCGGACGAGCCGACCCATTCATGCTGAAACCAATAATAGCTTCAACGTGGCTCTAACTACCACCTACAATGACATTCCACCAGTTTAAATCACTTGGACTACCACGCCTATTATTGATTATTGGTATCAAAATACGTATCTAGGCACAACATTTGCCTTATTGGACGTTTTGCAGTCAGTTGAGTGAGAAAAAAAAACTACATTCAAAGCGTTTATCTTCACCTTGCTACAGAATACGACGCCTTGAAAGCGACTGTTTGCGTAATTAGATAAAACAAATCTCTCATAATATATATAGATACTCCATGTATTAACACGAAAGTCTACGTGTAAATTGGCATGTTTGCCTCGCGAATACATGATAGGTATTTAATACAAAATAACGAAAAAGGAATATTTCTCACGTTGCGGAGATGAATTGCATCGCGTGACGATCTCTCTTGCATGTAAATATTACTTGGCATTCTAGCAGTTTAGCAGTTAACGCTAAGCAATCCACGAAACGTTTAAATAAACATTATTGTCATTTATATGGCTTTCAGTTTTAGATTTTATCGTCGGAGGTTAACGATTGAAGAACAAGACTAAAGTTGTAATAAAATGCGTGTGTCAGTTTTTTGACCTTGTAGGAAATTAACCTATAATACAATCTAAAGAAGGAACTCCTTATAATCATTAAAAAAAAACAGAAATATTTCCATTACCTACACTTGTTACAATTATTTAGTTTAGTACCGCGATACTGTGTTATATAAAAATCAACAACAATTTACAAGTTTACATCTAAAATATCTAGCGAAGTCGATGTGTTGTTATCACGAACTGCATTATTAAAAATAATAACTAATCCTTGTAATATATGTGCTTATGTTCTACCCACATGGGATTTAGAAAAAGACGTCAGGCCAAAAAAAACACAATAGAGACGTCATACACTTCATAGCGATAGAAGAAACACAAAACATAGGAAAAATTATTGCATACTTACTTATGTTTGTTTATTTCTCGGGGCGTTTTTGTTTTCGGAAGATGCAATAATCGTAAAATGTTTATAGAATGTTCGATTACTAAGCTTTTAACAAAACCGCATCTCTGACGTCTTTAAAGATCTATAAACTAATACACTTTTCATAATAAATACATTATTACGGTTTATATCGGAATTTACTACGCATTTCTTCGCATATTTCACGTCCGTCGATTCTTTAAATAAGAACATAAAATTGATATTGTATCAATATTATTAAAATTAATAACTTACGGCACGCTCTCCTTCTATTACGTTAAAAATATAAATTCTTCTTGTGTCTGCAAAATTCTTTGTAGTAATTGAACACGAGTTATATGGTCTTGCAAATCAACAAAGTCACATTCTTAATGTTTTATTGGTGACGATTTTAGTTCACTTACGTAGACAAATAATCATCTAACGCAAGAGTTATCCGACTATAATTTATATCAGCAAAAAAATATACAAGTGGAGACATGCTATAATTTTAGATACATAATAAACATGAAAGCCCCAGGCTAACGTTGATAATTCTACGCTCTTTTGACTGACAAGCCTAATTACCGTTGGCTCGGCAAACCTCTCGTAATCGAGATAAAAAAACCAACAACTATATTATTATGTTTACTTTTGTACTATTTTTTACAACTAGATCTGTTTCGAATTCATTCTTTATAGAATTTGCTTGGAGTAAACGAATAGATAGATAATTAATGCTAATATAATATTAATGCTGTTAAATAACAACGTATTTGACGGCAAAATAAAAAGCAAGTATCGTTAAAGAACGATTATACGAGTCCAAACTGGTTCTTGAATTACAAGGTAATGAGTGTTTTTCCCAAATAATAATTTCTTAAATTGCTGCTACTAAATGTGATCGACTTAATAAATCAAATATTTATATAGTTCGCAAATCCAAATTTTCTAAGGAACATAATTTAAAAAGTACTCACTGCGAAGAAATGCGGTCTGAGCCTTCCAATTGTATACTTCGCCACATCAGTGGTCAGTTGCTGACAGGCACAGCCGAATAGGAAGACTCCGATGACTCGATACGCCTCCCACACCCAGGCCGGGATGTCCTTGCCAATTACTGCTCTAGATCTGCCACCCTTGTAATCTCGCAGCCTTATCCATTCGGTGAGGCACATCTGAGAAACATAATTTATTTATCAGCATCGCTCATCTTCATGACTCTAGCAACAAAGTAGCTGTCACCGTTGACTCCAATAGCAATAATTATTTTTTACTAGTAAAGTATTTGGTAATCAATCAAACTAGTTGTACATAAGAATTGTAACTTGTCAGTAGACTAATAAAAATACCATTTTTCTATTTTGGGTCACTGGCATACGTACTACAGGAAATGTCTCAATTAACCTATGGCCAATTTTATCCTAAATTACTAGCTGTCCTAAGTATAAAATATATTTAAAACTCAAGTTAAATATATTAGAATAAACTTGTGTTGAATGTCATACAAGACAACATTAACTATGCCTATCTTTTTCTTCCGTAAATAAAGGAAATCACCAAATTTTTTACATTTGTTTCGAAGATATGGCCTTGTTAATACGAGGCTAAACGACTTAGTTACTCTCTAGTTCAATAACAGTGTACAATCTAATGCTAATAAACTTTATATCAGACAAGTCAAATCCAAGAATAATGCAGATCAACACGTACTCAAAGTGAGAGTAAAAATTTCAACAAACATTATTATTTCATAGAACCATATGGTCATCCTCAAAACGATCATATTTCGGGAGGCACACGCTAAAATACGATAATGAAGGTGGAACGAGATAGTGAACACCTGCTTAGTCGTTCACCGAGCGGTTATGGTTTGTAAACATAAACGTGGATTTTATCGTGTGCCGTCGCTTTTAGTGCCTTCACCTTTTTGGGTGGACGTTTATCTGGATGCTAATTGGCCACACGGATTGACCTTTCCGGTCGAGGGTTTCGTTTTTTATCATAATCGTTAGCGTATCGATGGTTAGTGTTGTCACAGTCGAGTGGTTTTCATCCCATTACAACGTTTACATACGGCTCAGCGTTATTTGTATATTTTTTTTATAAGTTTTTAACATTTGAGGACAATCTCGCCTAATGTTAAGTGACGATGTGGCTGATAAAGATTGCATGCTAACCGCAGAGACATGACTACCAAGTGAACATGTTTGTGGCACATCTATATGTACTTGATGACAGATCAACTTAAGGATTGTAGCTGACGAGATGGGTATTAAAAAAAAGAATCCTATCGTCATCCAGAAAACGTTCTACTAATTTGTAGAAAAAACCCTAACATGTCCTATATATTTCTATATTTTCATTTCAATATTTTTGTCTAAATTTCCCATATAACTGGACAAATATTAAAACTTCAATGATTTAAGAAGGTTCTTGCAAACGACTATAAGTACAATTTCAAAGAGATGTATGTCAACCGGTGCTTCAAAACGACATCGTTATGCATGCTCACGAATACCGTAGTAAAAGCCTTTAGATAAAACTCTTCCGAACAATGCTATTGTTACGAGCTTACCTACTTTTCAACACAAATATTGCTCGACACACCCTGTACAATTACTTACACTGCCTTCTTTATCCACGGGCCATGTTTACAGTTTTGCAATCCCGTGTACGACCTAATTTTTAAAGCTTACTCGTATTTCTTCTTCCCACGTACACTATAATTTTTAATCTAGCTTTGGGTATTGAAAGAAGAGAGTCACGATAACTTTACAAAGTCTTAGAATTTTGATTATTCTTCATTATGTTTCTACAGTCTTTGGTATTGTTATAAAAATGGTTCATAACTTGCAAAGAATGATGACCTTGTATCAGACATATTGATATCACAAAATATTAACACAGCGCACTATATCAGTGATCCATATTTAGTTCCTGCGGATCTCTCGTTATCAATTTAAGGACAAAATAGACCAGAGCACGACCCACACAAGTTTTCTATATTACCAATAATTATATCACAGCTTATAACCATATGACAATTGATAAAATAACATTTTGGTTTAGCTCTACTTATTTCAACAGTAAAGTATTTTGTAAAAAGTATCTTCGTGCCAGTTTTGTTTAATTTATAATTTATATCAAAAAAAGTGTGTGTGTACTTATGTACACGGGTTACAAGTTATACTACTTTGGCGTAACAAGATAAAAATCTTTTCAAAAATTTTTATCTTTCGCCTTATTCTACGTTTGTAGAAAAACGACACTAACAATAGAAAAACGGTATTTAATACATTGAAAGTTTTAATACAAAGAAATACAAATAACAAATACAAAGAAACAAAATGTTGCGGTGTGCGCATAGTAAAAATTTACTCTCATCATTTTTCCCTAACGAGCAAAAAGAAGTATAACTTCAAAAATAATTTACAGAACTAGTCACAAAAACAATGAGAAATTTATTTTAACTATAGATGTATTTAAAATAAAGCAAGTCGTATAGTATTAAACGAGAAATATAAATGAACATTAGCAGCTAGAGTAACTTCTATATCAATTGGAAAGAAAATTGATAAAGTAGGATTTGCAATTAATTGACGTCTGACGTCAATTTATAGGTGCAGTTCACCTTGATTTACGAAGGTCCGTCTGACCTCTGTCTAACTTGCAGGTCAATGTAAAGCGATTAGCCTTTTCAATGGATAGTTTATAAAAGAAATATGTAGTGCCGTAAATATTATCCACTAATGCTTTAGTTTCATTTGCAATTCCTAAAGTGGAATATACAGTACCTGCTGTATCTATAGCAATAATTATGATGTTACGCAAAGGTTTGATAGTGTATTAGAGTAAGTCTGCTAATGTTCTATCACTGGATCAAAACCTCTTCCTACGGAATAGCATAAAGTCAATCACCACAGCGATCAAAGACGTATTGGCTAATTTGATCCTTGATAAATCCTTATGTCTTTTTTTATTGCTGAGCACATTTTATTCGCGGCTTTAAAAGCATAAATATAAATTTTGAAAATAGAATACAGCCCATGTTATCGTTGATTTGGAGCTTCCAGTAACTGAACGATTTTCAAAATCGGTTAAGTATATTTTGAGACTATCCATTACAAACAACAAATAAATTCTCCCCTTATAATAGTAAATAGATAGAGAGATGGGTATGCTGAAGGGGCATTAATAAGTCTTTCTAATTAATTTAAAATATATACAAATAACACTGTTCTTAGTTTTATACAAATTAGTCAATTTAAATAACGGCTTCAAAATATAATGTACACGTCGACATGTACATTATATTTTCGATCGTCCGACTTTTAACCTTCGAAGGTTGCAGATGTGGACAAAGTATCCACTGGTTTTTAACTGTCAACCAATAAGGCGTCCGATAAAACACTATAATATTGTAAGCTTATAAGAACATTAGATAAACCGAGATGTACAACAAAAAAAAAACGGACATACACTGAAAAATTCATTTATGGGAAATGGTGTTATTAAAATCTTTGAACGTCTAAACAATACAATACAGAAACCATGTGCCAGAGAGAAACCTCGCATGAATAACAAAGACAAACGATCATAACTACTGTAGTGCAAATGGAAACTAACGAGACACTAATGGATCCTTCGATAATTTAAGTAAATAATAAGAACGATTCCACATGACTGACATAACGCATCCAGCGTTGCAAATTGTAACAACTTTATTTATAATACGATAAAGCTGCAATATCATCGTTTACTTTTAACTTAAGGTATGTCTGACTGAAATGTGGTAAGAGCATTTGGAATAAATATTATATTGTTCTTCTTTACGAGACAGGGCTTTTGTTTAAAGTTTTTATTGTGGTTTAGATTCTCAGTTGATCACAGTGTTGCCTGACGTTACGTAAACCATAACTGTAACTTATGATATGGCTGTTCCGAAGCGTGTCCCTAAAATTAAGTAATTGGATCCTGAAGCCAGCATAATAACATTGTCCAAGTAGATACCAAAGGGCGAAGATACTCAACCTACATAGAATATTCATACTGTCATTGCAATACTATGATAGTGAAATTTTTCCAATGCAGGTATCAATCAGTCCAAATACGCCCATGTAGTCAATGTACCGCCTGGGATTTTCTGGGTTCGTGTCTCGAGTGCATTCCTCACATATGTTTGAATTGCACATGCTAATGATAAATGATCTAAGGCGAGCAATAGGTGCTTTAGAATCCCTCAAAAACTGATAGGGTTTATACTCTCCACAAATCGAAACGAAGTTTCATACTCGAAGGTGTTAAGTTAAGTTAATCACTTACTCGAAAATTAAAAATGATTATGAAAGGAAAATAAAATTTCTCCTTGCCTCTATTTAACAATCTGGCTACGCTAAAACGGCAAACGAGTTTACCCTATTTACATGGCATTTAAGAATGCTGTACATACCCCTGAGCCTCCAGCGTTTATGTATATAATTAGAGCAATAGAGAACATACCTCATAATGACCATCTGATTGATACAGAATCTGAAGTAGGCCTAAACTTAGATGTGTGGGTAGTGTTTGTAATGAACTAAAAATAATTGATGTGAGAATTTGAAAAGAGAAAGCAGAAAAGCGATTGGTTCGCAGGAATATACTCCACCAGGATAAGGACCACCCGCAGCTGTAAGCAGCAAATGATGATGAAAATGGACTATTCAAAAACTATTTCGTCCACATTCGAAGTCCATATTCTCATAAACCAGGTCCAACTGCAGCTCTAGAGCCGCAAATGGTGAATAAAATCAACTATTTCAATTCTTATGCAGGTTGATTTATATTTTGACAAACTATTTCGTCCACATACGTAGTGCATATTCTCACACACAAATTATGATTATTTTAATTTGGATGAGGCGCTGAAAGAAATCTTACGGTGACTAATTAATATCCTTTTATAAGTTATCAAGTCTGTTTTATTTACACAATACTTGCAAGCAAAATGATCGCATTACATTACAATGATAATGGTATCTAGACACGCAATCTAGGCCTGATTTATAAACAATCCCTGTAAATTTCCGTTATTTGTTTCAACTTTACCATCAGTCTTTTAACCTTAAGATGAAAAATAAACTGTCATATTAAACGACGGAAATTTTAATTTCATAACGACTGCTGTGAATCATCGATCAATATTAGATTTTTTCTTCTTATTGAGAATCGCGATTTCCTTAGCGAAGGTAAGTGAATACATTAAATGCAGTCCTGATACAAAATACTAAAAGTACTTACGTAGAAAACTATCAACGTAACTGTTCAAATAAAATTCCACCGGATAATATACCGATATTCGTTGCAATAAAAAGAGAATTATTACAAACTTCCGACCACTAAAATAAATGATCGTTTTATTTATCAGAAAGCCAGCATAATTATTTTTAATTTATTTTATTATTTTAAATGAATTTTAATGATTAATTTCACTCCCATTTTTATTATGTACAATGTCAGTTGAAATTTAGATAATATCACAAAGACATGTGGAAAGAAAAGTTACAGTGATGCGTTCATGAAATAATAACCCAGAATTTTTTTAAATAATATATCTCTGTAATTGTGCAATACCTAATCTCAGTGAACAATGTTTAACATATACAACGATACATAACTCTACAACACTTTGTCTTAATTGTAAAGTAGATAGTAGATATCGCAATTTCCACAATTCAACTTCACGCTAATTAAGCAAATGACAACATTACTTATCAGCTTAATATTGCATTAACTCGTGCTCTTTAACTTTTAATAAAGATTTACGATTAGCAACTTTTTATGACTAATGATCATTACTATACAAATTAGTTTGAGAGAGTATTGCATGAATTATAAATTTGTAAGGCAATTTGATATTTTTAATTACAGAGTCTTAAGAGAAATATTTCGGTCACCAAAACTCGTTACATATTTAGTATATCTTCTGTATCTATTGCAATATACTCAATTATTTAGTGCACCTACAAATGCTGTGAGAGAAGATTGCACAAAATGCACATTGATAAAAATACGTATCGCTTTTTACTGCAAATAGCAAGCGACCAACGGACCAAGTGTAAAATAAACGCTTTCTTATGACATCTTTGTTACAAATTAATCTGATAACTGTTTGTTATTCAAGCAGATCCCTAATCAGGCCATTTAATACGCAAATCGTTTTTCTATGAAATAATATGGTGGTGTAACTCTTTAAGCAGTCTTTTTTTTTATATTATAGGAGGCAAACGAACAGACGGGTCACCCGATGGTAAGTGATCACCGCGGTCCATAGACACTAGCAACACCAGGGGAGTCACAAAAGCGTTGCCGGCCTTTTATATCAGTATACGCTCGTTTCTTGAAGGTTTGCATTTCATAATTGTTTGGAAATACCGCCGCTGGTAGTCGATTCCACAAGGTTGAAGTACGAGGCAGAAACGACCTTGAAAACCTCACCGTGGAAGACCTCCACTCATCCAGGTGGTGCGGATGAAATTTTAGTTTTTGGCGGGTAGTACGATGGTGGAAATTAGCGGTAGGTATAAGTCCAAACAACTCCTCTGAACACTCCCCGTGGTAAATGCGATAAAGAACGCAAAGAGACGCGATGTCCCGACGCAGTGCCAATGAGTCGGTCTTTAAAACTTCTGTGACTGTTAGCCTAAGATATTTGAAACATAATCATCAGCCTGATCTACACGTGGTAGCAGGCAAAGACGTACATTATAATCGGGTTTTTATACTGTAATATGTATTTACCATCGGATGTAGTGCAGCTATTTGTTAAAGCAAAACAAATATCTTCATCGAACTGTTCTCAAACACGAACGGACAACAAACGGTGGGCATTTATAATTTCAACCAGAACTAAAGTACACACATATTCCCCTCTTAATGGACTACTTCCTTCTTAGCCTCACATATCTTTAGTGATTTTCTTTATCAAAGTAGCCCTGAC
Organism: Antheraea yamamai; assembly: GCA_036509395.1. Lineage (NCBI taxonomy): Eukaryota > Metazoa > Arthropoda > Insecta > Lepidoptera > Saturniidae > Antheraea > Antheraea yamamai. The sequence continues at coordinate 15,510,620 of AP028442.1, forward strand.
AAAGAATGCGTAACAAAGGTTTTAAGATAGCATTAACAATATTGTGTTCCGTTTTCGTAAAGGCGTCATCATCCTTTATAGATCTAAGAAGATTAAAAACTTTTCTGTTTCCAGCTGCTTTGAGTAAAATAACAATATTCTGTCAGGTCTTAAAGTAATATATGATTTTTGTTCGTATCGCGTCGAATAATAAATTTACATAGAAATGATTATCTCAAACTCTACAATAGAACGAATGAGGAACGACAAATAAAAGATTACAGTCAACCAGCGACAGATACCTTCAGATTACTCAACGATGTCTAATGAAGGGTTTTAAGCATAACAACATAAACTTACAAAGACGTTTATTTAAGAAGTTAATATTGTAGTAAGCATTTATATAGTAGAACTGTTAACGTTTATTTTATGTCTTTGTCATAAAAATATTGAATGTTTAGCTTACGCCTTGACATCTGTAAAGGTTTAGATGATAGGCCCAACAATGACCTCATTATTGAGAGAAACGACAAAGTTATCGCAAATGTTGTACAATGTATCAATGAAAGTGATATGAATAAAATAGGACATTTTTCTCTTTCTGCAAAACATATGGGTTAGGGTTTGAGCACAATATTATTAACAGCTGCTAATATACTAACTTTACATAATATTTCTACATATATGATAATAATAAAAGGAGTTAAGTAATATAGTTGTAACAGCCTGATATTTTAGAATATAACTATTATTTTTTACGATTAAAAAAATAAGGAACAAACATCAAAGCAGTCTGTAAATGGTCATAATGTTACTGACGGTAATCCAGTCTGTGTATAGAACTTCTATTTATAACTAAATCAATAGTGGCGGAAGCGATTCAACCAGACGGAATAAAAGCCCGCATGTTATTTATAGGAGCCAATGTCGCTGTGACACACTTATCAAGTACGAACTTCGGAATCGCTGTAGTAATTACAGTTATCAGGCATTGTAACCTATTATTTACCATCCTTGAGATCAGAAAATGCAATACAATATTATGGTACGAAAAAAATTTCGTATAATCCTTATCGCTTTGGTTATATCTGCGATTTAAAGTCTTTATAAGATACATGAGTAATTACACCACATCTACATATAACTGCTTTCACCCGTTACAGGATAAGCGGATTAAGTTCTTCACTTACAATTAAATATATCTCGTTCATATTATTTCATGAAATAAAGGTTGTATTTTTAGGTCAAGAGGTTATATGTAGATGTAATTAAAAACAAAAATATGTAATTTAGACCTTCAAAAGGAGCTTATGAAAGTTAAAAGACTAACTATCACCGGTTTTGCAAAACCAAGTTGTCGAAAAGAACAGACAAGAAACCTATCTTTTGTTCGTTGTATACTGTTTATTAGATACGATTAATTGTTGGCACAGCCATTCTCAGCTGATGCATAAAGAGGACATTATTTCCAGACATCGCTGCAGTTCATGTAATGATCCACGATATACGAACACTTTAAAATTATAACCTGCTTAATATGGTGTTTAACCTTACTGTTTTCTAAAACGGAAAAGTGCTACTGTACTTTATTGTAAAACCTAACACTGTTACTTAGAAACTCTTAAATCCTGAGTCTAAATATAGGGTAGCTAATATGTGTTCATTTCTGACATATTAGTGTCAAATCTGTCGCTTATCAAAATTAACATAACTCATTTTTGGAAAAATAAATCAAAAACTCTTGAAAGGTTCACTACTTTTGTTACCCAAAATCTTGATATTTGAAACTCTTTTAAAGAATTCTATTGACTTTTATGTGATTTCCAATACTATTTATACAATTAATTATTGATTACTCAATGCTACTTTCTACAACTACTAATTGAAGATCTCTTAAATCTTTCTTAATTCAATTTTAGTGGAAATAGTTTATACATTTATTTATTCATTCATCCAGTGACGGTGATGATATTGTAAAATTTTCTAACGTTTTCATTAGTTTATATTCGAGTGTTACGGTACATTTGTTTGTAAATATGTCAGTTGAGATTGAGAACGGATTAACATGTAAATGAGTCTGAGTTAGTTTGTTTATTTATAGTGCGTCAGCTATGTTATTATTAAGAATATGAAAATATTTCTTTATGATTTTCAAATTGTTAACGTATTTTTGTTAATCAATGTAGATGATTAAACTCTCATAAAACCGCATGAAAAACATTAGATGGGATGTATTTAGACTAATATTATAAAGCTGATGAGTTTGTTTGCATGAACGTGCTAATCTCATGAACTACCAGTCCGATTTGAAAAATTATTTCAGAGTTAGATAGCTCATTTATCGAAATACCATCACGTGAAAACCAATAGGAGCGGAGCACCGATGAAGAATGTTTCAAACTCAGGGTTAACGTACGTATTAAAAATATTTTCACTTTCTACGTAAACGAAGTCGCGAATTAAAATTAGTGTTAGCCCAAAGTAAATATTCCACGCGGACGAAAGCGCGAGCAGAAGCTAGTTAAAAATATAACAAACTTCTTCTTTCCGATTTCTATGTCAATTGTAAATGCTTGAATGGATCTTTTTACTCTATTTTTCAAAACTTTATTGTGTATCAATTTATAGTATCTTCTTCTTCTTCATAGCGATTTGTCGGCCTGGTGCCGGGGTCCGCTTTCCTACTTAACTTCCTCAACTTTGCCCGGTTTTCAGCGTCCTTTTGTGTGAGGTTGTTCCCCTTTATCCCGCCTTCACCACGTCCAGCCAGCGTTCTTGTGGCCTACCGCAAGACCTTGGGCCTTGTACCGTGATATTGAGACATGTATAGTTATAGTATATGTGGAGGGCGTCCGGGTCAGGGTGGCGACCCAAATGAAATATCTGGACCTTACCCTGGACGGACGCTGGCGGTTCGAGCACCACTTTAATGGGCTCTGACCGCGTATAGTCGAGGCGGCAGTGGCGGTTGGACGACTCCTCCCCAACAAGGATGGGCCGGGTGCTGCCTGCCGCCGCCTGTATATGGGGGTCGTGCCGTCAATGGCCGCCTACAGGGCGCCGTTGTGGGTGGACGCCCTCAACGCTACCAATATCCGTGCGCTGCGAGCTGCGCAGCGTACCGTGACGTTGAAGGTGATACGAGGCTACCGAATGGTGTCCTCGGCGGCGGCCATGGTGCTAGCCAGCTCCCTTCTCTGGGAGCTAGAGGCGGAGGTGCTTGCCGCCGTATATTAAGAAACGGATAGGGGAGCCTCTAGCACCCTGGGAAATATAGGAAATGAGAAAAAGGGAAAGAGGAATAAGGATGGAGAGATGGAGGCAGGACCTGGCAGACGCGCGGTACGTTCGATACACGATCGACGCAGTCCGCCCAGTCCTGCTAGAGTCATCATAGGCCTTTTCATCTGTAACAGATGATTTAAGTAGCATTCTGGCGGCACTTTCGTAAATGGCTGTCAAGACCGATCTGGGAACGAATCCGCTCCCGCGCAAGTATGTACATCTGTACCCCCAGGTGGACGGGGGTAGGAGGCCTGCTCGTGACGCCTCATGCGTTTTTCTTCCAATTGCCGAAACCAGGTCTTGTCGTGCTTTGATTGGCCTTCGTGAATTAGGCGACACCATTTAGCCCGGTCCAAGGCTAGCTCCTCCCATTGGCTGCTTGGGATATTGAATGTAGCCATGTCACGTTTAGTGCCATCCTTAAAAGGAAGCATAGGACGGCCAACAGACCTCTTTGCGTGTGCAACCTCTCCAAGCAGAATTTGTCTTGGCAAACGAGTTCGTTCCATTCGATGAACGTGCCCTAACCAACGCAGTCTTCTCTTTTTGAGAATAGCGGTAATGCTAGGAAGCTGTGCCTTACTCAGGACGGACTCGTTTGTCACGAGATCTTTCCACGTTATGCCCAGTATGTTTCGAAGACATCGCAAGTGGTATGTGTTCAGTCGGCGTTCTTGTTTTGCGTATGTTGTCCAGGATCCCGCTCCGTACAAAAGCATACTTAGGATACATGATTGGTAGATATGCATTTTTGTACCTACAGTAAGGTGCCTATTATCCCAAGCCCTTGTACGAAGTTTACCGAACATAGAGGCTGCTTTACCGATGCGGGAATCGATCTCAGCGTCAAGCAACAGATTGCTCGATACTTGCGAGCCTAGGTAGCAAAACTTGTTGACTACCTCTAAAGGCGTGCCGTTAAGTAAAACCATTGGTTGTTCTGAACACCCCTGCGCAAGAATAACGGTCTTCTTGACATTGATGGACATTGAGAATAGGTTGCACGTTTTAGCGACTTTGTCCATCAGGCTCTGAAGCTGGTTTTGACCGTGGGCAACGAAGGCAGCGTCGTCAGCGAAAAGAAGACTATGTACAAATAGATCCTCCCTAAAACGCTTAGACTTGAGTAGCGAGATGTTGTATAGCCTACCATCAGAACGCGTACGTAGGTGGATGCCTTGCTGTTCTACCCCGAAAGCAACCTTTAAGAGTACTGAAAAAAATATCCCAAACAAGGTAGGAGCCAAAACACAACCTTGACGAACGCCACGACGCACTTCAAAAGATGCTGAAGCGTCACCATTATGAAGTATTGAGGCTTCCATGCCCTCGTGGAATGACCGCACTATCTCTAGGAGTTTCCGAAACTCCTGCTAGAGTGGTTCCAGGGAAAGTGGGGCTCCTTGACGTTCCCTCTGGTACAGGTGCTGACCGGGCACGGGTGCTTCGATTGGTACCTGCACCGGATAGCACGCAGCAGCGAGAATGTGTGGAACACTGTGGCCTCCTTCTGCGAGGAGGTCGTCTCGATGGGTCGGGGGGCCCATCTTCCCATTACACAGGCGGACGGTGGAGACGGTCATTGTGTACACGGCTGTCTTCTAACAAGACGGGGTACGGCGCGGTAGCGGTGGTTTTGCCGCTGGTCCTACCGCTGGGGCAACACGAGGAAGTCTATATCTCGTGTCACACCTACTATAGCGGCAGACTTACACCGTGGGGTTTTAGACATAACCTACCCTCTCCCTCGAGTGTGGCGAATATAAGCGATTTCCCCACGTAAAAAAATAAAATGTATAGTTATAGTATAATCTAAGTAAATAACTTTTACTTGCGGCTTTGTTCGCGTTATTGTAGATTTCATCTATCCATCGGCAACAATAAATTTCATCTGTATAATAGGTACCCTATGTCCTTTTTTGTATCCCTGGCAACGTTTATGCAAAATTTCATGATGATCGGTTGAGCAGTTAAGGCATGAACGCGTAACAAGCAAACGAACTCACCTTTTCACTTGTAATATTAAGTAAGACTAATTAGGAAGGTATAAAGTACCAGGTTCTAATTTTTTCGGTATCATACGACATGGTAATTGTGTCGTTACAAAATGAGCTAAATCCAATTTTAGCTGTCCATTAGCTTTTAAGATTTTTTAATGATCTTCAAATACATTTAAAATTTGAAGATCGTAAAAAAAACTGGAAATCTTAAACAAAATAAAGATCTTATATGAACGATTCAAATTGGACTTGGTTTATTCTGAAATGTAATATACAAATTATAAAAAGAATAATGACAATACAAGCCACAGCGACGTCTTAATAAGAAGAATACTGTAAGGTCTTAGTGCAATACTTGAACCTCTACGTAAATATATAAAATCTCTGTATTCTTAAGCTTGAAGCAATATATCAAATACAATATCTGCAACGTTATCTTTCTTAAGATACGAACAGTTAGAGATACATACGCATGTATAAGAGAGACAGTAACAACTGTGTAAAGAAACTGCAATGTGTACATTGAAAGACAAATATACAAAAATCAACATTGCGTAAAACGAACGTTATCAGAATTTCGCAGGTAATGATGCGGGCAATGGAAACCGGTCCGCTACACGACGTGATAAAACTAAAAATACACGTTTATAAAGCACATTAAAAAAAACTTCAATCAACAGATGTTTCGAAATTAGGATAACAGATTAGTTCGAATATATATTTTTATATAGCTGTATCATTAAGTTTAAATACTAGTAATAGATATGCAGACTACAGACCGCTCACAATTTTTAATTCCTCGGAGACGAATATTACACTGAAGTCGGAGAATATGAAATTAGAAGTATATTTTTACTACTTAAAGTAAACCAGACGATCTATAAAATTAATAAATAATAAATTGGCAATTTACGAAGCAAGTTTTAAACGATCAAAACGAATTCGTTGAAGACATAATGTAGAAAAACAAAATATTACTTAAAAAAATAACAACTGGCTAATTTATACGTGCTTATCTTAGTGATAAATTAGTAGAAACCATTAATATAAACTTTTAAAATAATAAAATAAATACATCTATCGCAATAAAAACATGTTTTTTATTCTGTAATAATTCAAGCGCCACATACCTAATCCCACGTAAAATTATTACATTTTTTGGAACGATAAAACAGCTGCATGGTCATATATTACAACACTATTGCAGATTATAGCTTACTAAAGTAAATAAAAACATATAACTGTCCCATTTAGATACAAGACACGCTATGTCCAACAACCGGTATCATTCAGACCAAACGCATCCGCGTTCGTAAGAAAAAAATATAATAAAACATCACAGATGGCCACATCGAAATAAAATTTTAAAAGTCGAGACAGTAAATTACCTTTAATTAGTATTGTCGTCAAAACATTAACCGGCAGTTGTGAGAAAGATAAAAAAAATTATATAGGACATCGTAAAATTGTAGGCATAAAATTGTTAGCAGCATGTTCCGATTAATTTGATGGCAAAATGCCAAAGGTACGGTATTTAACGGTCAATGTCAGGGGGACTATTTACAGGGATTTATAAGTCATTAAGTAAGATTTATTTTGCAATAACATATTGTTATACCGAAATTCGACGATTGAATATAAGAGTTGAGTAGACCACACACGTTATACAAAGAAAACCGCTATTAATCAAATCAAAATTAAATCCCATGTAATTTATTTTAGAAAATAATGTTACTTGCCAAAAAATGTACGTAATTTAAACCACGTCTACTTTTGTTGTTATAATTTTGTTGCTAATGAAAAGCAATATTATTAAAGACTATTAGCCGCATGTAAGTATAATAACAAAAATAATTCTTCTCTTTTTAAATGTCAAAACTGTTTTTATTCAATGTCTTACAGTGTGACCGAGATGATAGCTGGCAAGGAACCAACTAGAACAGTCCAACTGATGAAACTGTAAATCCAGGATAAATTTGATAATGATATATTTCGAAAAACATAGCATCAATTCAGAAGGCAATTTCTAGAACAGAATAATACACAAGAAAATGTCTTAAGCACGCACATGTAGTCGAATTATAGTATGACCGCAACCGCTGTACCGCGCGCTATATGCGCGGGGAGGTGGGGAGTGGGAACGAAAGAGCACGCACGACCCATCTTTAGATATTTTATCTCGTGTGAGTCTAACACAGACAGCTCGGTCTCTCCCCCGTCTCACCGCTCACATACCTATGGCGTGGTACAGCGGTTGCGGTCAGAATGTAGCAAAAAGTGTAAATTATGGTTGATTAATGAATGTTCGATTCAAAGGAATCAACAATCTGCTTATACATTTGCTTTTTGGTAACGTAAAGAGCAAAAGTATCTGCAGTCTACCTGAATGATACGTATCTACATTAAGCTTTAAACACAACGTTTTCTGTTGTACGACATTTACATTAACAACTGAATAAACAAAATAACACCAGTAATCCTGAATATAAATTTTCCATTGTTTTTAGTTTGCTTATATTATTTTTATTTTATATATATATCTCTAAGTAAAACCTACCAAGTCATCTCTGGAATACCCTGAATAATCTTATCGCTATTGACAACTTCTATACGGATAATTATATTAAATTCCCATTCCTGTTATCTCATCAGCTTGACTAAAAAATGAAATGAAATTAATCTAATGAAAAGATTAACCAGATCGAGTATCTTGCCAACTCTTCTCGGTGACTAGGTTGTTTTCTGAACTCGTGGTGGTAGTTTTGACCTTCATAAAGTCTTGTCAGTGCCTAGAATAAAGTATTTTTGATTTTGGTCTTCATGAGAAAAAAAAGTATTATGGGGCTAGCTTTATATGTAAAAAATAAAGCAAAAGTGAGTTTAAAATATCAAATAGCTCTTAATATTCTGTTGTATGTCACACTTGCACTTATATTTCCTTCGCAACTTTCGTTCGTGACATTTCACTTTCCTCAGTTAGGTCCACATACGACGAACATGCGTATGTAGCTTTGCATCAACAAAAGGATTCGTTGGAGTATTAGGCGTTAAATATGTTTGAAACTTTATCAAAACAAAAGACAATGTCGTCTATAATTCACAATCATAAATTAAATAATATGTTATATGACTGAAATTAAGTAAATAATACTGCAGTGCAACTAATTTCAGTGTCTAAGAGAATTGTTAAAATCCTAAATTAGATTTTAACAATATAAAGCAATTCACATGTCTCAGAACATATTAAGCGTAAGTCGTCAACTTGCAAAAGGCTTACTGTCTCCAACAATCGATTGACTTTGTTATCAATCTAAATATGGGTTCAATTAACTAGAAGTATTCAGTAGAAGCCGAGTGTAAATGGACTGAAGTTACTTTAATATATATAAAGTACGTAAATGTTATACTGTATTTACAAACATTTACAAATAATTTATAGAATCCGTCGCAGGTAAAAGCGATAAGGAAGCTGTTTATCGTGGGAATCTACACTATCTTCTCGGTGACGTTACGAAACCTTTTATTTTATCCCAAACTACTTTAATCCGGGTTTCGAATGATTGTGATAAAGATAATACTAACTCGTAGAATACTAATAAATGTCACGATGCTGATAGTTAATTAAACTTATCTACTGAAATGTGAGGTAAATTAGGTGATAAGGTGGAGTGTTATGGATTTAAATTTACAATTTTATGATATACCTCTTTATTTAATTGGAAATATACAAAAATATATGCACATCTGGGATACACTTTACGACAGATTTTCGGTACTAAAAATTAAAATACTTAACGGCTTCGGTAGATAAGAGTTCATCATCAGCTATTCATACATTTGTGAGAGCTTTAGAAAAATAATCAGATGGCTAATGAAGCGTGTATTGTTCGATAAAGGTTTATGAGTATTTGATTGGGTTAATGTTTAAAAATGAATGTCTAAATACATAAATAGTTCTTCATCGACATTTCTATTATACGTCTTATGGAATATATAGAAAGAACCCTTTAATAAGACAGTGATTAATGAAAGTTCTTATAATAATATCATTTTTGTGATTATAAACTTTTACTTATTGTTTTTATCTAGCTTAGTTTTAAGAGTGTTTGATGGTCATATCAAGATTCAATATAAAACACAACTATTTGAAATGTATTTGGGTGAAGTAGTTTATCTAAACATTGCTTTTTAAACATTCAGTTCCACGACTCGTCGTTTAATGGTTGAGTGCAGTTGGACCGGCATATTGATATGCATAATGCGAGGGCCAAGGCAAACATAATCGATGCTTCGGAACCAATATTGACAAATCATGGTGAACCGTTGGAAATTTTACATAACGTTTCACACATTTAGGATTCCGTCCGGTCACTGACACGAGTTGAAGTGGATCACCCAAATATTGTCTAATGTCAGCAGTTTATTTAGAGCAGCTAGCTGTATTCTAAAAATAACAATAAAAATGCAAACATGTATTACGGGTGGCGGGAACAATAACAAATGGTAAAATTAGAAACGGACATTTATCTTTGATGGGGGAGAGATGTACTTCTTAGCATACTATGGATTCACCGTGCGGGTGCCGGGTCCATCGCGTGCCAGCGAGAGAAACTCCGAGTAGTTCCCGAGACTTGTCACATGGGTGTAGGTTTAAGGGGCCCCTTTCCAATGTACATTAACACTCACCTTAACTACTAGTGTTTCTCTCCCTGCCTAACCAAATCTGGTATGAACCTGCTAATGAGGCTTTAGAGGCTCGTTCTAGTATAGAACTCGCTGCAGTTCTGGAAAGACCGAGGTCTTTCAGCAGGCTATAGAGAGATTTTGCTGGTATACCTCTCGCTCCCACTTCTACGGCATATAGATTAACTATATAACCGTTTTTAGTCATCTCGTATACAAAGTCGTAATACCTGTCCAGCTTTATCTCGTGGTCTTTAGGAATATTGGTTTCCCAAATTTCTAATTTTATTATTTACGTATTTTCTTCTTACTTAAAATACTTGGTATTTTATTGAATGCTGGAATGGCTTCTCTGTAATTACAAATGTTACGAATATTGCTATTTAAAGAAAAGTATACATTTATTCACTTTTTATAACTCTTCCCTATCACCACCTCTTCCATGTCACCATCGAGTAGTTTTGCATACTTAATGAGGAAAGCGGAATCTCCCAACTGCGTTGTAAGTAGAAAAATTGAGGATGTGTATAACTTGATGATGGAGTGTGCTAAGAATAGCATTGAAAGAGAGTCGTTGATGAGTAGTATGAGAAGTAGTTGCCAGAACGTTGATATTTGTCACAGCATCTTGGCTGAAATCTGTTTGGGTGAAGCTAAAATGCTGTATGACTTGGTAATGATATCTCATCAGTGACTCTCCTGATTGGGCTAGAGAGATTATGTAATAATGGGGTTGATTTGTTCGGTGGAATAAAGACACTAAAAATAAAATAAATTGAAAAATTAAGAATTCCTTTCTATTCAAAGGTGTATTCCCAGGTTTGTTCTAGTAGTGCTAATAACCAATAACCTGCCTTGGACAATAGATAATGTATTCGACTCATAATTAATTTATATAGGCTCTAAGAGTAAAAACTCTGAATATGATATATCGTTGAAATATTATAATTAGCTATAAATATAAAAAAATAAACTTAATTAGGTACTAGTGCAATGTTATAAGCGCATCTGTTAACAACAGGTCAGCGCAGAAACGATAACTTTCATTTGCAATGTAAGGACATACTAAAGAAGAGGTATGAAAGAATTCACGTTAAATGTTCATGGTATGAAGAGACAAATAATGTTTTTTTGGTAATCTATGTTTACCCTATCTCTTGAAATTAAAAATATAAAAATTAGTATATCGGATAAAAAGTGGTATAGATATAAGTATAAAAAAATAATTTCAGAAAGGCAAGTGATTGATATAAGTAAGTTAAAATATAATATATCTTTGGTCGTTGCCATTCATGACATGGGTTATAAAGAAATTCCAAAAGCGTTTCGAGGTCGAACTATCAAAATATATTGTATTAATGGATTCAGAACCGTATCAAATATTTCGTGGAAATATTTATACATTTGTTTATAATTCCTACTCCTTGTCGCGTTTATTTATGAATATTGAAGTTTAAACTGGCTGTGTATTCCTTAACTTTCCTAGAAACTTATTTGTGTATTCTGTCGGATTTTTTTCTAATATTAACTTAGCCGTACACAAATATGATATATAAAAATTGTCCAAATCTCTATATACAGACTGACCATAATCAGAAATTATAAACATTGTGTTAACACATTCAATGACTTTTATTTAGACTTGGCCTAAAATTTTAAAAATTAAAACGAAATACTAAGTATATTGGCCTTAAAAAAATGAAAACAGATGAGGTACTGTGATTTATTAAATATAATCATTCCTAAACGAAAACGAATTGCATTTAAGTATTTATTACATTAGTTAAACACATCGTTTTTGATAGATTCATTCGTAGATTTTTAATAAAATTGCGAAATGTTATCTCTGCTATAGAAATGTTTGCTCGTTATAATTCGTAGTTATTTCTTTTAACAGTAAACAATGATAAATTGCATTTATTGAATACATTAAAAAACAATTCTTACCGTAAACACTGGAAGACCAATTCCTATTACGTACAGCATCACATTGGTAACCGTTGAGTCTTTATAGGGATGCTTTAGAGATTCATCGTCGCAGAAGAACCCACGTTCGTAGGGCGCGCCCCATAAGTAGAACACCAGGATCAAGAAACCAACTGAAACAAAACATAATATCGCTTACTTAACTATAAGAAAAATGTCATACCTCATAATCATATTCAAAATAAATATACATGACAAAATCAACCTTTAACTATTTAGGTACATTTCACGCTGTAGTCCAGTGAAGCTGTTAAGACTAAGCTAGGTCAATAGCGTAGTCAGTTCGATAAAAAAAAAAACTTTTTACGAGTGAGACTCTATGAGTAACCAAAGTTTTACATTGTTCAAAATTATTATTTAACGTATGTTTGTTTATTGAATCTTGTTTTCAATTACTTGTTTTCGGAATAAAATTACATTTTATAAACCATAATATAAAAATCATGAATTAACGTTCAATATGTTAAGAAGTACAAATAAACCATGACTTAAGGGGTTAAGGATCCATAACCATTGCTTTATTTTTTATTTTAGAATAATTATGTATAATATCATTCTGAGATACAAAGTTCTAAAAGTATCAAGACGTATTGAACTACAAATGAATTAGGTACCTTTCCGGAGTTACAATGTAAAATATAAACATGTAATTATAAAAATATTTTAATTATGTATAAGTACCCCCTCAAAGTGTATCGGAACGGTGAACTAAGCAATTTGGTAAAATACAATATATTTCCATTGTTAGTTATATGAAACATATTAAAGAGATACTTTTTTAAATCAGTTGATCTAGCGCCGAACGTAATTCTAAACAAACAACAACACTGAAAATAATCATAATATAGAATAATTATAGTAAGCTATTCATACAACGCATAACGACAAACCGTTGCTAACAAACAGTGTAATTTTGGTAGGATATAAAAACCTTCATCAAAGAAATTAAATTCAACAGTCTCAACGAAAATTACTTGAAAGAATCATTCATTCAAAATATTAAACAGCAATTAAAGTTGAGGGACAAACAAAAAACGCCATTAAACATCGACCACATCTCGTGTAAGATAGAATTTAAATTGGTATCGAACACAAATAATAAAACACAGCTAGTTAAGTTAGTACGTTCTGGTCGTCCCATGATTCAGACTCAGCAAAACCAGTAATAGTGTTAGGTTTTATAATAAAGTCCCAAAACATATTTATGACTGTAAATTTAAGCGCCATGTCAAACAGGTTTTAGTGTCGAAAGGCTATTATAGAGTGGATCAATATGTGAACGATGGTGATGTCTGCAATTGCCTCGTCTTTGTGCATGCACTAAAAACGGTATTGTAACGTATAATGTATTCGAAATATATTCATGTTAAAAAAATGTAACCCGATCGAGTTTCTTGCCGGTTCTTCTCGATGATTGGGGTTTTTTTCCGAACCAGTGGTAGTTTTGACGTTCATAAGCGCCTTATTAAGGCCTAAACTGAACATAGTATTTTTGATTGATTGATTTGACTTACGTACAAAGTTTACAAAGGTGAGGCTAATCGTGAAAGCACATATCTCCAACAAACGCAGGAGATATCAGTGGAGCAAATCATCCTGATAAAACAATGGCATTGTAAAAGGAATTTTTGTAATGCCCATCTGGTTAGCTACCATGTTGTAGTTAAAAATCTGTTTGTTTTATTTTTTACTAGCGGCCCGCTCCGGCTTCGCACGGGTATAAAATATATAACTGAAAAAATGATTAAAATCGATCCAGTAGTTTTGATTTACTCATTACTGCCCGTGGCCCGCCTGCGTTTGTTGCAATGTAAGCGGAAAAAATGTAATTATTTACATCACATTAGAAACCTCAAAAATAACAGTATTTCTCCACTATTTAATGGATGTTATTATAGATATAAACCTTCCTCTTCAATCACTCTATCTATTAAAAAAAACCGCATCAACCGCGTAGTTTTAAAGATTTAAGCATACATAGGAATATAGGGACAGAGAAAGCGACTTTGTTTTATACTATGTAGTGATTTAATCGTATGGCTAAATAAAATATCCATCTCTTATTATCGTCCATTGATTAATTACTCTATTTGTCGTTGCGAGGTTCAATTTATGTGGAACATTAAAGCGACCAAAAATTTGTTACTCTTTAGTACCTGGGAAGCACGTGCAGGAGAATGAGTGGTACACTACCTGCGGACGCGAGTAACATCAGCCCCCTTAAAAATCTGTTACCAAGCCCATAACTGTATTTAACGTTTACTTTTGAGAATCAGTTCTCTATGTTTAGCAGATTTGTTCTGATGCCATTTCGTCATTTAATATCTCGTACTGCAGTGAAGCACTAATAACTATGAAGTATACAAATGAGTTCCTATGACGTCTTTACTTTTAATTCGTATGTTAAATTATGAATTTCCTTACTTTAGGGCTAATCACAGTGTATTCAGTAATAGCAACAATAAGAGATTCAATACAATATATAAGCAACGCCCCATATACTTCAAGAACATTGATGATAGTTACTTGATAATATTATAAATGCGAAAGTAGCTATGTCTGTCTGCCTGTCTGTCGCGCTTTCACGCCAAAACTACTGAACCGATTTAAATGAAATTTGGTACACAGATAGTCTAGAGCCTGAGAAAGGACGTAGGACTTTTTAATCTATTATTTTTATGTTATATATTTTCATCCATTAATGTCATTCATGCATGCCAGTGATTGTAATTTTTACACTGTAATTTTATGTTGTAATTGACCATATGTGATTTTATCTTCGTGTAATATTTATGTTGGTGTGCTAATGTGTATAACATGACATAAAAATAAAATAAAGCGAAAAAAGGGTTGCAAGGGATTGAAAGGGTGGGGATGAAAGTTCTAAGGAGTATCGTCATTTTTAGAGCTAAAAGCTTGAAACTTATTTTCTAGGCTGTTGATTCGATGAGGAATATTTGAATGAATATTTCCAAATTTTAATAGTCAATTTCGGTACTAAAATAATGTGATGTAACAAAGTTTCTTACGATTTAAAAGTGATCCTGCTGATTATTAGTAACTGTACACGAAAAAACCGAGAATCCAAGTAACAAAATATCTATTGTTTCACGCATTGTTTCTCCTCAAAACGCTCCCAGGGATAGACAAAAAAGCAGGTATAGAAAGGGAAGGTCAAAGATGTAGATCTATCAAACGTGACATGAATACGAGATCCGAGCGTAGATTGTTTTTGACACCTTTTATACGATTTCTTTTTAATTTGTTTAGTTAACTCTGTGGAACATATAAAATAAAATATAAAAACCTCATTTTTAACTTATAACATCATAGAAATAAAATAATAACTTTATATTTCACTGTTATAGCGTTATGCTTCTTCATATAAAGAAAAAAATTAATAAAAACGAAAAGATTAACAAGTGTTTTAAAATTAGTAATTGAGTTGATTTTCGACTTTGTATCTAATTGAATTAAATACAACTTCAGATATTTATTACTAAATTATAATTTAAATTTTAAAATTAACTAAAATATAATTTGACTAAATTCTTTGATTAATCCCCGATATAAACATTAGTCTAGTTATTGTGTTCAGGTAATGTGTATCTTTGCATGTGGCCATTGTACATTACTGCGATATCTTGCAGTTTTTTTCCGCACCAAAGGCAATTATTCACCGTATTTAATTCCGTTGTGGAATTTTACCCGCAGTGCGCGCGCTTTCATACAATTCTATTTGTTCTAAATTTTGCGGTAAAAATTCGTGCGGAAAAAATCCGTAGTGCGCGCGGGCACTAATACTCTTTGACGGTTAATTATTACTTAACTTTGTCGTTTCATGACAAATTAATATAGTACATGGATAAAATATAAAACAGAACGATTCCTGTACAAGGATAAATTAACTCATGAAAGTACCGCATGTTATTGATCCGGCTTAAAATAACAAACATCGTTTATGGCTTTACTAACATTATCGAGGGAGACCGCTCCCTAAAACGATGGGAGTGTATTTGACTTAACCTAACGACCCAATTCAGTCTTGAACTATGTGGGACTTTGTTTATTTAGTGTGTTTTTAAATTAACTTAAAATAGAGATTTTAAAGAAATCGCACTACTATCATCATTATCATTATCAGCCTGTAAGAGACCCACTGCAGGGCCATAGGCTTTTTCTCGAAGGAAGGTATGGGCATAATCACGACGCCAACCCACGGCGTATTGGCGATTTCAAACTCTGAGAATTAATTTTGAAGGTGGTAGAGCCACGCTGTAGCTATTACTAGTTTCAGCACGAATAGGTCGGCTCGCCCGGGGTAGTACCACCCTCTCACAGAACACCGACGTGAAGTAACAGTACTTGCATTGTTGCGTTTCGTTCGGACAGTGAGAGCGCCGAAGGCCCAGCTCCTTTCCCCTTTCCCTACCCCTTTCTCCTTTCCTTACCCCTCCCCCATACACAGGCTGGCAACGCACTTGCGACTCCCTTGGTATTGCTAGTGTCTATGGATCTATACTTCAGCTATACCAATAGAAATTATCATCAGTGTATTTACAGCTCAAATAATAATATGTACCTTAAACAAAAAGAAAAGGTCGAGGCAGCTATAAGGACTGTCGACAGAAGTCAAAATTCAAAACAATAGAGTAACATTATTGTTTCTTGACGTTTTAAACGTTTTAAATCAATTACAATCTCAATTATTTCGATTTCATAATTTGTAAATAGAAACTAATGACATTGGTTTTCACACCTATTGGCACTTCGAGCAATAATTAAATATCTTTTTATACAGTTAATTAATTAATCAAACATATGATGGACTGCACTAGATCAATACAAAGTATCAATATTACATAAATATATGCCGTTATATTACGCGTCACTAGTCTGGCGCTAGCACAATACGTCACGAGCATGGCGAGGTATCGGTGATGCGTCATGAGCATGTCGAGGTCATTGGTAACGCGAACCCATAAGTTTTGCGTCTACCAAATATTATATTTAAGTAGCCTAGAACAATCTACGAGAAATTCCGAATCCAATGGTCATAGTCCTATGCCATTACGTTCAATAGTTGAAGGAACTCTATTTTCATTATACATACGAATAAATTAAACGTAAATATAACAATAGCGTTCCTTCCAAATTACTGCGTGCACTTTAAGATAGCCTTGACGAACTGCATAATGCAGCAGATAGAAAAAAAACTGTCGATAACACAAAAATGAGGTTAACTACCGAACTAATACGAAATACCTGCGTTAAACGGTATGCAGAGGTACCTACAAGTTAACGTTATACTTACGCGGTAATATGATTAAATTGTTTCTTGTTTACATTCACTTTAAAAAATGCAAATGAAATGTCGTGTCAGATGATTCAATAATTGATACTATGAGGAAACTAAGTAACTTTAATACACTAAGTATAATAGCATTCACGAATGTTAGAGACTTTAAAATTCTAAATATCATGCTAGAATTGTCAGTGACATTAGATATTTTTGTAGGTCGGATACTCATTGACAGGTGTTGATTGATAACTTTGTCTGTTTATATCGTAGAAAGAGACATGAAAAAATGAATTTCGATGAGATTATTGCATTTATTGCGCAGATTATATTCTCCCATCAGACGTTTAGGTTTGTTGAAATGAAAACTTCTTTACGAGCGTGGAGCGGTATTTTTTTGGTAATAGATAAATTTATAATTTCGCGTCACGACATGCTAGTAAGCGGCTTGTCTCAGACTAGTATAGCGACGCGTTGTATAGCAGACAAAACATCTAATATTTATATTTTTTATTGAGAATGTGTAATCCTTTATAAGTTTGATGAATTAATAAACTATATAAAACAGTATATAATGATTATTCTGAGCGTCAATAGATGTGAAAGAGAGACTAATACTGATAATAATTTCAATTTACAAATTATGAACTTTAAATAATTCACATTATAACTAATTTAAAATTGCAAAAGAGAACACGGTTTAAATTCCGTTGTTTTGAGTTTTCACTTCTGTCGGCACTCATTATGACTGCCTCGATATTTTTTTACATACTATATAGGTTTTGGCGTTTCACCAAAATCTCATTTAATTTTAAGACTGAACTAAGATGGTAGACACGCTACACCAAGAGGGTGCTGGGCCTCGAGTGCAGCTGCCGGAACACACCAACAGGTGATTGACAACAGATCTTCAACTTGAGAGTGATAGTTAGGCAGGCGGACTTAGAAGCCCTGCCACCATGCTATGGTCTCATCTCGATATTTCCTTTCACCGAGAGCTCCGACTGAGTTACAAGGATTCGAACCTACATCCATCGAAGCAATGTCTGAACACGCTATCAACTGTATCACTGTACAGTGCAGAGCAAAAACATAATCTATTATGACTACAGTTATCTATTACATTCTATGCTTGCTTATTTAACTACTCCTGGTGTTTATATATTTAAAATGCTCGCACTGAACGTAATAAGTAAAGTGATTAATTAAAATATAGAAATAAACTATAGTTAATCCCATACTAAGCTCGTGGTTAAATGTTGTCAGTGCATATGAGTAAGTATTCGTTTTTTCTACTCACGTGACAAGTAATTACTTTTATGTATTCTATTGTTTACGTCCAACTTCTCGGCTTGTTTGGTTGTTATCAACATTTATACTGTCACTAAACGTCGAGTGAATTAGCGGTCACGCATTAACCTATCTGATATCTATGCAATTTATGACCATTAGGGTGAGCCAAAAAAACTAACCTATCGAAGTTATAGGTTAAAATGAACCTATTTACCGAAAGAAAAATGTCTGCGGAAGGCTGAATTTTTAGCTCAATTTTTAAAGTGTTGGTGAGCAGTCAAAGTTTCTTATTTAAATAACACGTAAAAAATCTTTTTTCATTAAAAGTATCATAACTTTTAATCCATATGAGCTAAAAATTTTTACATCGCAGATTCTTGTAGAGCATAAAATTTCCTAAAAAACTATGTTGATTACGATTTTTTTTAAGGCAAAAATTCGTGTATGTAGAGGTCTTGAAAAAATGAAAAAATCAAAATATGCAGTTTTTGTGTTTTTTTTTTTATTAAAAATATTAATATTCAACAGAAAAACTTAAATTTATCGATTTTTTATTGCAAAATTCATGAGATATCCTCGTGTTAAAGAAACATCATAATTATGTTATTTTTCAAAAATTTTTTTCATAATTGTATTAATATTTTGAATTTTAAAATACCAAACTTTTTCGTGCACAAATTATTTTGAACTGCGAAATCATATTTTTTTCAAGACCTCTACATACACGAATTTTTGGCGTCAAAAAATCCTAATCGACATAGTTTTTTAGGAAATTTTATACTCTACAAGAATCTGCGATGTAAAAAATTTTAGCTCATACGGTTTAAAAGTTATGATAGGTACTTTTAATGAAAAAAGATTTTTTTACGTGTTATTTAAATGGGAAACTTTGACTGCTCACCGACACCTTTTAAAATTGAGCTAAAAATTCTGCCTTCCGCAGACATTTTTCTTTCGGTAAATATATTCATTTTAACCTATAACTTCGATAGGTTAGTTTTTTGGCTCACCCTAATGACCATTCAAATTGATACAAGAATCAAGCTTTAAGAAAAACAGATTAGAGGAGTGTACCTATTGAAGCAAATTTATATGGAATTAACTTACGACTATCAATATGAATGCCTCCAGTAAGAGGTTAGGAAACATCCCAAAAATGAGTAGAAAACAACAAAACCAATTTAAAAAAATCTAAAAAAATTTACTACAACGGCCTTGGCCATAGGTCTTGGACTGTTAGAAACCTACAAAAATCTCAATCACTATATATATGCTATTCGATTTTACGCAGTTTCCTGATCCATAAATGACGAAATTCTAATCTCTAAAAAAAACAAACCGAATTGAAAACCTCCTCCTTTTTTTTTAATTACATTTATCGCGACCAATCTAGTAGATTATTACTACCGTTGTTGAGTAGGTAAGGTACAAGTTTCTTGCGAGAACTAGCAAGATGGTGACCGTCTTGTTAGCATTTTTCAGGAAGTTTCTGTGGCAAGAGAGTATTCATGCTCCTTCGAATTATTTCCCATCCGCTTCACTTGTACACGACAACCGAACTATGTTACGGAACACACCACCAATTTTACAAAATATAGAGCCAAATAACAGAAAATTATGAATAAAATATAAAATCCAGTACATGACATTCCCAGATCTCACCAACAACTCCCTCCTCCTTCTTGAAGTCGATTAACACTTTAACTGCGACTTTGGTCATATATGACCGGCCACGGTAGTCATTGGTAACCGGGGTGCTAATCTTTTTACAATTGGAAAAAATTGCACGTATGGAAGGGCGCGGCCTTCTAAAAAAAATGCGATTACGGTATGGCAGTCAAAGTGTTAAAGCATTTTAATATTCTGTAACTAATTACTAGCCCTGTTGCGGTCGTGGTTGTCTCAACGAATTGGGCCAATGAACTGTCAGTTGCATAAGGTGGCCTAGACGCCGTATCAGATTACGTGCGCACAGAATCGTGTTCCACACCTCGAGTTCCTTCATTTATAAGACTAGATTTACTCTAATTTTTGTCACTATTATTGTACACTTTAATTAATGCCGAATCGATTGCAAGTTATCAATACATGTATTATTAACATCAACAAGAAAGTACTCGTATAATAACGTCTCCCTGGAGGAGCGTGGGTGTGGTCGCATATTTCACCGTCATTATAATTATGATTGTTGTTATACGTCACTTATAGGAGTGACGCAAAACTGCCTACTAGTGTAACACAATTACCAACAAAGACAAAACACCATTTCTATATACGGTGAGAAAGAAGCCACCGTAAAGGCAATAATTCAATTAAAAATCCAAGTCACGTAAAATAAAAAAAAGGATTGTATGGGTTTTATGAAACCACGGTAAAAGTGAAACTTTTTTTCACACTATAGACATTTAACTAAATAGTCTATACACTACACGGTCAGCTGCTGTGAACTATAGGCGCCGCCATATTGGCCCTGGCTGCTCTGACGAGCGCCTTTCACTTTATCCCTACTCCGCGGCCGACCATCACGCGACATGCAACACACAGACGAAAAAGTTTGAGACGATGTAATAAAAGTTTCACTTTAATAATAATAATAGTTACTCACAATTAAAACGCTTCTTAACATGATTAATAAAATAATCGAAACCAAAAAAAAGGTTTGGACCAGGAGTCTACAGAAATAAAGAAAAACAAACACCAACTTCAACAACAACAAACTATTACTTATAACTCGCAAAGGTACTGAAAGTTATTATTCAAATTTGGAATAGGTGTGCAAGACTTAAAAAAAGACAATACTTCCTTTTTCAATCATCGCTAACAGCTATAGTTTTAATACGGTAAACACATAAAACCATAAAGTACAATAACTCAAAACGTTGAAAGGAGGTCGCGACTAACTTTACGTAAGTGTTAAACGAACTTTTTACAAATATTGCCCTTAGTTTAAATCTAATCTGTCGACGAGTGAGAGTTATGATAGATTATGAGAAAACATTTTAAAACTTTTAATAACAAAGAACGGTAAATTAAACAGGAAACTAGTAGAATTGAGATCAGACGTGTCAAGGAAAGGAAAGCCAACGTGCATGTTGTAGTAAATTATGTCATGCATTGATCTTGTATACAGCATAAATAATAATAAGGAAAATAGTTTACGTCTACGGTTACTAGACACATTGGTTTCTTTATATTGGTTATTTAAGATTCATAAAATCCTAATGTATTGGAGTATAACATATTAGAATAACAAAGTCTTGTTCAACATTTAGGGTATTAAGTTTATTTACTATATATAGATCAGAATTCAGAAAAAAGTCGTGTTTTTTTTTATTGTAGCACTGCAAAATGACTGCACTATGCCTGATGGTAAGCACAGTACAATCCAAAAACAATGGCGCCCACCGAGTGACATACTATCCATCGTCGGTCGCCGTTATCATGCCGGCCTGCGAAAAGCTGGATATGCACAGGCTGGTACCGAAACGCGACCCACAGAAGCGAGTCACTATGGCGGGCTTTTTCGCCATATACATGGTGGTTGCGACCCAGTCAGGCTGTAAAACACTACCACCCGATCGCGATCGATGATCGAGTGGTTAAATCGATGTTTGCATGTTCGAACCAAGGGCATGAATCAACCAATTTTACGAAGTTCGTGTACATTTATTAATTTAAATTGGCAACACCATCGGCTGATAATGAAGGAAAACGTCGAGAGGAAACCTGAACGTGAGAAATGTTATTGTAGTACAACCGTATGTGGTAAAATATAGAACAGTGAATTTCTCGAACTTTGAAATCGCCATTACGTCTTGAGCTGGCGTAGCGACTATGACCATATTTTTCTTCAGGAAGAGCCTTGCAAACTGATGTGAGTGAGACAGGATTTGACATCATTTTTTGACCTAATCGCTAGGCTTTTTGACGAAGTTCAATGAAATCTATTTAAACATTAGAACTAAGATTTATAACACCTTAAATTTAAAGGTAAAAGATATCTCAGAATAAAAAAAGCAGATCAAGCAAATTCGGTTAAGAAATATAAATTCAAAAATCGATAATATATTCAGATAAAATTGAAGCATCCATAACCAACTTAGATGATACATTCATTGAAAGATAGAGTACTATTTAAAGCAGTATATATACTACTATATACCACTACCATTTTCGATCTAGACTAAGCAATAATTATCATACGTACATTAACAAAGGTAACTTAAAATTGATAATAAGGAGTAACGGCAAAATTACAATTAAAAAGAATAAAAGCAAGTTTAATATTAATCCAAATAAAACCCAATTATCATGAAAGCAAAATCGCATGCACCAGCTAGTTAACTATATGAAACACAATAAGACAGAATTTCGTAAAATTATAGTAGTGAAAACCTAAACAGAGACATTACGATAAGCTTTTAAAAGCCCCTAAGCCTTACTGATCAAGTAATAAGATAAGACGAAAAGTTAACTACCTCGTGAAGATAAACTGTGTCAAAGGAGCAACGACATTAACCATAACATTTTAAACGACACGTGGTTACATCCGCTGTTCTAATATTTAACCTACAGTAACGCAACTTTACTATATCCGCGTGATACATTCACAATTTATCAGGGTTATAAAAGTTTGTTTAAATTGGTAATCTTATAGAATGTAGTTGGTAGAAGATAGGTCAATGACACCAGTGCTTTGTATTGAAATAATGTACTACGGGATTGTATTTTAACTTTAAAGATTCTATCGCTTGAACACAATCTCACCTGACGATAATTGACAATGCGGTCCAAGATGGTATACACGATAAGCTTAAAGGGGCTGCATCATAAGCGCAGCTGACGGGGCACACCTATATGGGTATCGGGCGACAAATTTTCAATGTGAGGTTAACTAGCCAGAAGAGTAGAAAAATCCCTACCACCATAGAAACCATTAATTAAGTTCACCATTCGTTCAAGTAAGATATCATCAGTTATTTAATATAACTAGTAGTTAGTAGCAACGTTTCAAAAAACAATCCGCCTTGTGGAATGAGCAAGTCTTATAATGAATTTTGTGCTCACCAAGATATATTTCACGCCGGCCTACGAAATTTTAAGAGATATCTATTTGAATCGTATATCAACTTATTGTTAGAATTACAAGTATTGCGTACAATTTGCACTAAGGTTTCAGATTTATAACATTACTAGCGGGCCCGGCGCACGCAGACCCGCCCTGATAATAAAAAAAACCTTGACAATTTATATACCTAAACCTTCCCCGTGAATTACTTTATCTATTGGATTTCGTTCAGTAGTTTTTGAGTATATCGCGAACAGGCAGACAGACGTGTCGGAGGACTTTGTTTTATAATAAACTAACGGGCCCGGCAGACGTTGTCCCGCCCTGATTATAAAAAAATTCTTAACAAATTATATACCAAAACGTTCCTCATGAATCACTTTATCCACTGGTGAAAACCGCATGAAAATCCGTTCGGTAGTTTTTGAGTTTTCGAGAACAGACAGACAGACAGACAGACGCGACAGGGGACTTTGTTTTATACTATGTAATGATTATTAAAAAATTATTGATTATTGGCGACATTGTTTATGTTAATGTAGTATTAATTCTTACTAATTTATATATTTTACTTAAATTGGGTATTTTATATAGATCAATGTAGCACTTTACAGTATATCATTTCAATAGATATCTCAGAAGATATTACAGATTTAAAATTATGCCCACCAATAAGAGTTATGTATGTATGATGTCTTCGCTTACATAACTTCTGCCTTTGATGTGCTATAAACTACAAAGTGCGAAATAATGGATCTAAATTTAGCCACTTACGATGCTATATTAGTACATTGCACACGTACAAAGCCGGGACGAATTATTTTATTATAAAGAACAAAAACAAATTATGTAACCAACTCATTCAAATAGTAACCTGGTAATAAACTGGTTTCAAGGTTATTAAACACCACTTTATTATCATATTTTATAACGTTTGCATATTTTTATAAGAGAGATTACATTATTATAAATCTGCAAGAAGCATTCATTTATATCGGTGGTAGGATTGCCACCTTTTATTTGAGTTTGTCTTATTTTATACATCTAATAAGAATTTAAATTTAATGGGTGTTATTATAAAAAACGTAAATACGTATTGAATACTTGCTTTAAAAAAGTTTGCATACTTACGTATTAAATGCACCGCGCTCGCCGAACGTTCGATATCTTTCTCTTCTATCTCTGTTTGGTTACGTTAGGTTAGACTTGCGAAAAAGGATAACACAATCTTGCCGCGGCAGCCGTCGGCAAGCGTGGTGCATTTAATACGTAAGTATCCAAACTTTTTTAAAGCAAGTATTCAATACGTATTTAACTTTTTTGTAATAACACGGAATGTGTCATTACTTTTTATATTTTTGTAAAAAAAATGTTGCAAGTGTCTAGAAATAAGTAATAAGGTACATTTCAATCATTTTTAGAAATGTCTGTCTATCTGTTTGTTTGTTTTGAACATGCATTACTGCTAAAGTACTACGTTCATGATAAAACATATTCAAGAAAATTATGAAACTTCGAGTAACATTTTGTCTTAGTTTCATTAAAATCGGTTCGGTTTATGAAAAGTTATTGTAATTTGAGTTTTGAGTTTAAGTACGAGAGAAAAGTAGATAGTAATTAGGTACCGGACGTACCCCGTTATAAAAGACGACCGCGTCACATTTTTACCGATCCTCCCGATAAGGAAATAACGTCAGCGAACGATCAGTACCAGCCTGTCTCTCAAAACAGAGCGTGTTCACGCCCACGCCCGCGTAACCACAGATCACGCCGCCGTGGTCTGGGGGTAAATTTCGCTCCCGCACACCAGAGTAGGCCCCCCTCGGCAGCGGCTCAAGCCTAGGTCCGTTCCCTCGGCGGGGAGCCCTTGAGTCCGCTGCTCGCGCGATACAGTGACACAAATTTACATCACTGCAACAACACTACACATATCACCTCCACACACGTGCACGCATACACGCTTACACAAAAAAATGGAAGGGTTTACTTTTTTTTCCCTTTTCGAACTGAAATAGTTTAGAAATTTTCCGATACAGAATACACATAAGAGTTGTTGAGATATGTATGCTTGGTACACATATATGTTTCAACAACTCATATATGTATTAATAGTGTAGCTTAACTTAGGTTAGCTCAGTTAGGTCGCGTATTGCATCGAACAGGCAACAGCCAAGCCGAGGTGTGCCGTGCACCCTTGAGCTGGTTGCCCAAATAAAAATCGGCTGAGTGCCTTAAGCGCTCGCCTTAGTAGTCCGGTGAAGCTGGTAAGACCTTGCTAGGTCAATAGCGTAGTCAGTTCGAAAAAAAAAAAAAAAAAAAGATAGTAATTAGACTTCATACATTCAGATGACATTATTAGTCACTGTTTTGTACGTCAGGTTCCGCGCAGACGAAGTCGCAGGCACAGCTAGTATTATAAATAAGTCTTGTGTGTACTTACTTTAATTCTTCATTTAAGTAGTGTTTCAAAATCGAATCTACATAAAACGATATCCAAGCAAATATATATAGTGAGTTTAAACACCATGTCACGCGGGTTTTATTGTCTAAAGGTTATTATAGGGTGAATTAATATGTGAACGATGGTGACGCGTGGAAATGACGCCTCTCTCTACGCATCCGTCAAAAACGAATGTAACTATCTTGTTTGTAAAAAAATATGTATCATCAAAAAGCCAGATTGAGTTTCTTGTCGGTTCTTCTCGATGACTGGATTGTTTTTGCGAACCGGTGGTACCTTTGACGTCAATAAACACCTTCTCAGGGCCTAAACTGAATAAATTACTTTTGATTTTATTTAGACTTATACAAAATAAACATAAATATGAACGTTATTACATATAAACGAGTTAATTTATATAATAATCATATTACACTAAGAAGGCAAAATGTTCACACAATTGAAGTTTCTGATTACAAGCAATCAATACAATATATTATAGGCGAGGCTTAAATACTTGGCGTGTGGTTGTTGGTTCTGTTAAAATAAAAACATTACCGCATGAATGGACACGCTGTTTCCAACCTAAGCTGATTCATTACGTGTCTTGAATGAATTGTATATTAATGGAATTAATCAACTATCACAAAATGAAGTCCTTACGTGATGAAGAACACACAAAAGATGGCAGACGAATCATACGATGAGTTGAGGATATAGTTTATGAACAGATCAGATAAGACATTAGTCTATTCGAAGTGTCTTTTGTTTGCTACGAACTAAAATTCGAAATGTTTCAACTGTTTTTACAAGATTATTACTTGGAGATAAGGCATTTTTAAGGAGATTATACAAGCCACGTATCACCACGCAACTTAAATTTGATTAAAGTTTTACAAAGCAAAAATGACAAAAAAGAGATATGAATAACGTCTTTTATCTTCTAAATCACCATAAAACACTAATTCTCATGAAATATCGAGATCATTTTTGCGATATAGAATTCGCGAATCCCACCTAGAAAATATAAATATCAGAGTTTAATACCTATTAGTATCAGACTACTTATCTTATTTGAAAAGTAATTCTGCGACGTTCTTACTTTAAGTATGTCTGTTTTCTTAGACTGAAATAAATAACGATCATAATGTATCATATGTGATCGTAATGTAGACTACCACTTGCGGGGTGGTAGGGTATGCGGGGTGGTAGGGTGTCTGTACCCGACTGGATCGCGACCACCGTACACCAGGTGGAACACCCGCCATAGTGGCACGTTTGGGCGTGTCGCGTTCCGGGATCAGCCGGTGTATATCCAGCAACCGGGGGAGTGGGGGGCTGTCCCTGACTGGGTCGCTTTCAGGCCGGCATGACAGCGGCGACTGGCGATGGATAGTATGTCTTTCGGTGGTCGCCATTGTTTTTGGATTGTACTGTGCTTACCATCAGGCACAGTACAGTCACTTTGCCGAGCTACAATAAAAAAAAAAAAAAAAAAAAAGAAGCCATTTTCTTTATAGTCCTGCTATACCGAAACTGTAGGCGCAATGGTGAAGGGTATCTAAACCCAATTGGAATGCTACCAGTATGTACTTAGTGAGTTTATAAGCCGCGGGTTTTGTTTGGTATGGGTCCGCCTGGTTGCCGGAGCATTGTGCGTTTAGATTTGACTGTCATGATGTTGAGATTGCACTATTTATAATGAAGTAGAGCAGTGACGTCACATTGTCATGTTACAATAAAACACACACATAATTCTCTATGTATGTTTTCCTGTATCAAATCAGCCATTAAAAAATTAAAATGCGAGCCAGTCGAAGTGATTTTCATTTCATACACCTTCAAGAAACAAGTCTACACCTTTCTCAATGTTCTCATGTTCGTTTCCCTCCAGCCACATAAAAAATACACATTTGATTGACGAAATAAAGTCTTACGTTTTATAATATACCGATCATCATATTCTAGGTAAAAATGTTTTCATAATTTCATAGAAAACATAACAATTGTATATTTTACACTTAAAACTTAGCGTTACAATCAAGTCAATTCTTTTACCAAGAAGAGTGTTACTTAAATTAGAAACGCGCAAAGCATATTAAAAGTTCATTAACAAATGTCAAAACGCTACTTAGTAGGTAGAACGAACAAGCGTGTATACGGAACGAGACTAACGCAATCGAACCAATTCAAACGTTCAATACGTTTAACAAATAGTGTAATTTATTCCCATGCATTGTGATTCCCATCACGACACGTAATGGGCGACCGAGTTGGTCATTTATTGGAGTCGATGCAATGACCCCGCTTCGCTGCGACCGGACTGCGGCGAGATGGGACTCGACACAGCAGTTGAACGTTTAGTTTCGGGATATAAACTACCAATAAATGTACACTGTAATTATTATAATGCCTATATTTGACAAAGGTTATTATTTAAAATATGATTATATACATAAATATTTATAATTAGCTATGTCCGTGACTTGTATGAACTACATAATTATTGTTAAGATTTAAAAAAAAAACCTTTTTATACGAATATGATACAAATCTATACAAATAAATAAAATTGAAGTGTCTATTCCAATCTCAACATAACACAACATAACAGCTTTGTAATAAATGGACATCAAAGTAAACACGGTTCTTAAAGAAAATAAAATAGCTTTTAACATTATTGACTGTATGTCTGCCTGTTTGTTCTGGTAAATCTCCAAAACAGGTGGACTGATTTTAATGACACATTCACTAGACGATAGCTGATATTATGAGGAATAACTGAGGCCACTTTTATTTTAGACAAAAAGGGTTTCGCGTATATATATATAACAAAGTAAATAAGCAGTATCCAATACAGCGTGCACTGTGCGCACACAACACACTGGACAAAACTTTTTTACTTCACTAAATAGAATAGAGTAGATTTCAAACGGACGAAATCGTGTTAATAAATGTAATACTTTTTGCATAGCTTTTTTGTAAAAAAATATTTATTACTTATCTAAACAATTACAAGAAATAAATTATTATTTTTCATTATATTGACAAAATCACTGCATTAATGAAAAAAATCATTTTCAATACCTTTACCACATCAAAGATATTACTGTGATTAAAATATAAAAGACAGACTTATGGTACCGCCATTTTCTATATAGATTTATATTGTGACCAATTAATTGTCTGCTGTTATATAATATTTAATTGTGTAGGTAAAATATTGTAACGGACTATACCGTAGTCGTTTTGAGACACTTTAATTTAGTTTTAACCTCATAGAATATACTACAATAAATACTAAAATGTAGTAGTTACCTATAACAAATACTATATACATAAATAATACTATATACCGTCTGTATCATGGCGAGTGTTCTGAAGAGTTATTCAACTTGATCCCTTCCTCTCCTTTTCATAACCGCACCACGCGCGCTGGTCTTCGGAGCCACAGTTTTACGGTAAATCCTATCTGGGCACGAACTAAAAAGTTCGCAACATCTTATCTTTGCCGTGCCGTGAAGCTATGGAAGAATCTCCCGGCCAGTATGTTTCCTCGTTCCTATGACATGAGGTCCTTCAAGCGCAACGTGAAGAGATACTTACGCAGGCCGGCATGACAGCGGCGACCGGCGATGGATAGTATATCTCTCGGTAGTCGCCATTCTTTTTGGATTGTACTGTGCTTACCATCAGGCACAGTACAGTCATTTTGCCGAGCTAAGATAAAAAAAAAATAAAAAGAAAATATAACAAACACACTAACGGAAAGATAGTGGATTATGCAAAAATGACTGAACAGATTCTAATGAAACTTTATAGTAATGTATACTTTACAATAGCATATGGACCATAATTTATATGAATATTGTTAAAACTGGCCAAAATATAACAATAAATTTCAAGTATATCGGAGAAATCAGACCATCGGAAACATTGACAAATAAAACCCAAAAAAAAAATGGATTTTTGGATATCAATGATCTGTAACCTATCTCGACGTGCGCTGCATAAATTGTTAGCTACACAAAGATAATGAATGTTGTCGTCAATTATAAAGACACAAAAATAATCGCAGGTGATCGCTGGTATTTGTTCATATATCATCTTTTCATATTTTACGGTCGCTGAATGGTTGCCATCTTGCTCTTTTGTCTCGCTTTGGTTACGTTAGATTAGACTTGCGAAAAAGGATAACGCGAACTTGCTTCGGGCGAGCGCGGTGCATTTAATATGGAACCTTTTAAGCAAGTATTCAATACGTATTTAACTTTTTTGTAATAACACCGAATAGGTATTAACATTTAACCAGTCTTTTCTGATATTAAATGACGATGTGCTCTAATCTGTTAAACACATTAGACCTTGAAGAACTGGCTCTAAAGTGAAGTTACTGGAACACACCAACATGTGTTTGATGAGAGATTTTCAACTTAAGAGTGGTAGCTAGCTAGCGGGACTTAGAGAAAGCAGTACTACCATGCAAAAATAACCTTGAAGCGATGATGACTCGGTCCTTAGCATGTTCAAATACTGCGTCCATCGACGAAGATTCATACCCTTATGAATAGGCCGGAGATTTTGGTGAAGGAAAACATCGTGGTGATACCATCTTTTTAAAACTGAACCTACCTAGCTAGCTACCACCCTCAAGATCAAAATCTGCCGGCAAATACTATGTATGTTCTGGTAGTCGCACTTGAGAGCCAGGCCCTCCAGGTTTATCGTGATTTACATATTGGACGACACCGTCATTTAACACGAGTTGAGATTGCGATCGAACACCGAGTTTTAAAGACCTTTTTTTTTTATGTCATAGGTGGCAAACGAACAGGTGGGTCACCTGATGTTAAGTGATCACCACCGTCCATGGACACTAACAACACCAGAGGAGTCGCAAGTGCGTTACCACCCTTCGGGGGGAAGGGTTAGGAGAGGGAGAGGGAGAGGAGAGAGGAGAGGGGAGGTGGGTCTCCGGCACTCTCACTGACCGAACGAAACGCAACAATGCAAGCACAGTTACTTCACGTCGGTTTTCTATGAGAGGGTGGTACTACCCCGGGCGAGCCGACCCATTCATGCTGAAACCAGTAATAGGACAACAGCGTAGTCAGTCCGAAAAAAAAAAGATCAAACAATAAAACCTATACGGTGTTATTACAAAAAAGATAAACACGTATTGAATACTTGCTTTAAAAAGTTCTCGTATTAAATGCACCGCGGTCACTGAATGTTCCCCATCTTGCTCTTTTGACTCGCTTTGGTTACGTTAGGTTAGACTTGCGAAAAAGGGTAACGCGAACTCGCCTCGGGCGAGCGCGGTGCATGTAATACGAAACCTTTTTAAAACAAGTATTCAATACGTATTTACCTTTTTTGTAATAACACCGATAAAGTATAAAAGAGTAATGGTCACTTGCAAAAATGCCTTACAGCACTTATCTATAAACGGAAACAATTAAATAAATAAATAAAGTAAAACGCGTTGAAACATACGTTCCCGGGGAAAACACATCCTATCTGCTCGAAGTAATGTACAACGTAGTTACAAACGAACCGAGTCAAAACTCGTTATCCACATACGAGCGTACAGTTTAACATAAATTATAATAACAATGAGTTAAACTACACACAATTTCTTTGAATACAAACATAACATAACCCGCAGAGGAATTTTTCTTCAATGATGTTTGTGAAGGATGTAAAGTATTTTTTAGTACTAGGCTGCTGCTGGACACCATTTGATTCGCATGAAAGTGCTTCTACTATTTCCTTAGGGGTCGTACATTAATTACGTAAGCCGATTGTGAGGATGTTTTGACTCCCCCTCTTCCTTCCTATCTGACGAGATGTCGTGATATTTATCTCGACCGTCTTCCCCCACTCCCTTAGTCTTACGTGAGATCTTTCAAAATATTTATTATGGGTATAAATTCGTTGGAATTATTGAAAAAAAGACAATTTGCTTTATTCATTTTACTTTTTTAAAACAGTACTTCTTCTGGACGAAAGGTATTCTACGTCCTTTTCTGTATTCATGACAACATGTATCACGTCATCACATGTAACTGTAAGAGATCCATTGCAGAGCCATAGGCCTCTTCCGGAAAAAAAGTATTGTCACAACAACACGAAGTATTGGCGATTTCAAACTCCGAGAAATACACAGCTCTATGTTGTGTGTATGTACACAGCTCCTAAAAGAACATATCTTAGATACAGATTTCCTCACGATGTTTTCCTTCCCCGTTAACCGTTAGTGTTACAATTGTTACCAATTTAAGTTAGTAAATATATGCGGATTCTGTAAAATTCGTTGGTACACGCCGAGGTTCGGACCTACGAGCATCGAATTGATATCCCACCGGTCAAACCACTCGGCCACCAAGACTCAAACTCACGAGTTTGCATAATCTAATGATGATCGGTTGAGTAATTAAGACATGATAACGTACAAAACAATCAAACAACATTTGTATTCATAATATTAGTTAGGATAATATAATATCTATAATTTGTAAATATTAGGTCTTTACCTATGAAATTGCCGTTGTGTATGAAAAAATTTAAACGAATTTTTTTCATGTATTTTTTATTAATCGAAGTAATCACCCATGCAATCAATGCATCTTTGTCAACGTAGTGGCAGTTTATTGATGCCCTTCTTAAAGAAATCAGCTGGACGGGAGGCAACAAATTCTTCAAAAGCATTTTGTACTGGCTCTCGGGTATTGAATTTTTTCCCGCCAAGGAGTTATCCAAATTCTGGAAAAAGTAGTAGTCTGTAGGCGCAAGGTCTGGTGAGTAGGACGGATGACGGAGAACTTCCAACCCCAGTTCTTGCAACTTGGAGACCGTCTGCTGTGCAGTATGAGGTCGCGCGTTGTCGTACAGGACCAGCGGAGACGAGCGATTGACCAATGCTGGTTGGAGATGTGCCAGCTTCTCCATCATTGTGTTCAGTTCTTCACAGTACACATCTGCAGTAATGCTCACCCCGTTTGGTAAAAAGCTGTGATGAATCACACCGGCGCTAGACCACCAAACAGTGACCATCACTTTTCTAGGGGTAAGTTTTCGTTTAGGGCATTGTTTAGGTGCTGAACTAGGATCCAACCAACTTGCTGAGCGCTTGCGGTTATCAAACAGAATCCATTTTTCATCGCAGGTAACAATGCGGTTCAAAATTCCTTCATTTGTGTGTCTGTTGAGCAGTGCAAGGCACGTCTCGACGCGTACTTCGCGCTGGCGATCATTGAATTCGTGGGGCACCCATTTGTGAAGCTTTTTTACCTTGCCAATTTGACGCAAATGGACCGATATTGTTTTGACGCTAACGTCGAAATCTGCTGCTAATTCAGCCGTAGATTGTGTATCATCAGCTTCCGCAATCGCCTTTAATTCGTCATTGTCGACCAAAGTCTTCGGACGACCGCGAGGTTCATTTTTCAGGTCCAAATTCCCAGAACGGAAGCGAGCAAACCAATAACAGGTGGTGCGTTGGTTTGTAGTGTTAGCTCCGTAAACGTCGTTGATGTTACGTGCCGCTTGTGCCGCGTTGCTGCCACGACGGTACTCATATTCCATAATTACTCGAATTTTTAACGTATCCATGATGACAAAAAAGATTGAAATGCGATGAAAATGTAACACTAATCAATAAACAAATGACTACTTTTGGAAAAAGAATTCCATGTTTTTAAAATAAAATTAATTTGAAATTAGAATTCTTAGCCAAACAAAAATTATTTTGATTTGAAATGGCCAGTACTGCAGAACGGCAATTTTATAGGTAAAGACCTATTATATAATACAATATACAATATCATGGGCTACATACAAAAAGTACATTTTACACAGCCTGTGATAAAATTTGAAAATGAATCTAATATGTTCTTTTTGTACATTATAATATGTGTCAGTTACAGTTCAGAACGAGCTAAATCTTATTTTAATGATTCATATAACATGTTTACATTTTTTAAGATTTCCAGTTTTTAGACAACGAGAACGAAGTTCGAATTTTGCCGTCCGTAAGGTTTTTGGTTTTTTATTGACATGTACAAAATTTGATGGTATTGAAAAATAATGTAAAATATTAGGAACTTCTAAAATTTCGTATAACTTATTTTGAAATGCAACGAAGAACATATATGGGTTCATGTTTCACGACAATGTAATCTGTTTTTAAGTGCAATGAAGCCTTAGATGCTGAATGGCTCACATATGTAACAGCTTAAACATACCAACAGATACTAGAAGTGAAATTTTCAACATAAGCCCTACCACCGTGTTGTTACCTCACAATTTTATTGAACGAATAAACTTTGTATGGCCCTAATCCATGAATCCGAGCAGAATAGTATTGAGCTAACATTGCTTTGAAAGACATGTAGAAATTAGAGACCTTAATCATAAAAGCAGCAAAGTAGTAACGCATGAACAACAGAAAGAACGACATCAAACAGACGGGATCGTCATAACGTTATTCCGAATTAGGGGCGTTATTGCACTATTTCCTAGTTACAAAACATTTTTAGCACCAAGAAAAACAGAAGTGTTAATTTTGATGAAACTCGAAGAAAAAAAGCTTAACTCATTACCTTTTATAAGCACGCAACAGTTTATCACAACTACAAAGGAACATGCATCAACCGGGCTCCAGGATAATTACTCTATTAAAACTGTACAATTAATCAAATGCTACCATACAAACGCCACTGCAGCGCTCGCTTGACTTGTCATGCGATTACTTCAGAACATTTTTCTTCATACTAGCTTCATTTATATTACACTGTATTTTCTTTAGTAATCAATAACTATTTCTTACCTTCAGTTTATTTATAACCATGCTTTGAAACATTGCGCTTTAATGTTTACTAGCTTAGTTGATTTTTATTAAAATCGTTACCAACGCTTTCTTCGTAGTACTCGTATACTTAATGGAAGATGAAGTGGTTTTATTCTATTACCCGCATTATCGATTGCCTAAATCCTAATTTATTTGAAAGTGTTACATGATTATGTATATTCCAATTGCTGAGGGAATGAGCAGGTGATTTTTACGATGCAAAGATAAATAAAAAAATCCGTTATACTAGGGTGCCCTGGAGACGAGAAAAGTACAAAGGATGATAAATATGGGGACGGGAACATAATATTGTCTTAAGTATAGGCAGAAAATGGGTTACACCGGCGACACATAGAAGTGGAAATTATTAGGCGAGACATTTGCCATAAAGCAAACAGTTTTCGGTCAGTGAGAGCGTCGGAGGCCCACCTCTTCTCCCCATTCTATCCCTCCCTTTCCCCCAAACACAGGCTGGCAACTCACTTTCGACCCCCCTAGTGTTGTTAGTGTCTATGGACGGTGGTGATTACTTAACATCAGGTGACCCATCTGTTCGTTTGACATAAAAAAAACATATTTGCTTGATGAAGAAGCTATTTTGCGAAAATCCATTGTAAATATCTTACTTGATATTTCCTTGTCACCTTCACCTAAAGATGGAGGAAATATCCAAAAGTTAAAGGGAAAAAAAACAAATTGATAAGGAAAATGGATGACATTATATGTTGCATTTCATAAAATTTAAATTAAGTTTTGAATTAAACCGTATATAAATGTTATGTCTGATATAAAGGATATTTAAATGATTCTAATAGAGAGTAATACAGCGCGGTGAAACACTTGTTCAAACTTGTACCACATTGCGGTCAAGATCATGGCGGTTGCTATAACTTTATAAAAATAAAATATTTTTGTATATACAAGAAAATGAAATATACGTGTTACATTAAATTTTTATTGAGTCTTCTAGTGCCATATATCCATATGTAAAATCGACGATTTTGACGTACTGGCCACTTTGATCTCAAATATCTGGCGTTCGGTTAGTAATTCCAAATTCAAATTTATTTAAAATTTAGTCTTGTACATTTGTGTTTCGAATTTAGTGACTCATTTGTTTTCGCGTCACTTGATTTTTCTTTGACATCGTTCACTTCACAAATTGGAAAACGTTCCATTATTCTCAATTATACACAGGTTAGTACAAGCAATTATGTAATTGAAAACTTTTAAAATAAATGATCTTGAAATTATATTAAAACCAAATATACAAACATTTACTGTGATTATATTAACTGTAATAATAAAAAAATATTAGTATAATTACAGATACCACATAACTGAATTATAAAATAATGATTAATACTTAAATTAAAAACACGATCTTACCGAAGATGTAAGAAGTATATACTACTAGCGGTCCGGGCGGACGTTGTCCTGCCTTGATAATTAAAAAAATCTAAAATTCAACCGCAGCGCCACCTACCGGGTCCAATTGTGAATTGTGAATCAGAACCATTCTCGGATCGACTGGAACACGCACACAAAATTTCATCAAAATCGGTCCAGCCGTTTAGGAGGAGTTCAGAGACATACACACGTACAGAAGAAATTTATATATAAAGATAAGTTTTAAGAAAATACGAAATAAATTTGTTATCTATGAAATATAAAGCCGAAATCGTTTAATAAAACGCAATTTTCTATTATGTCAGATTATACGAGATTCTAATATTAAAGTGCGAATGTACGTTAATCTGTTCATTTGTTTGTTACACTTTCAAGCCTTAATTACTCTTAATGGGTACAGAAAACTACATAGGGTACTTTTCGTCCACAAAAAAGTGATGTTCCCGTAGGTCAGTTTAAATCCACGTTAAGTAGTGTGAACCCGTGGTCAAAAACTAACATATAATATTTGCATAATTGCGACGTTTATCTATATAATTCATAATGTGTTTCGCACCGACACACGAGTTCGAACCACCGTGTTTATCATTATTGCAAACATCAAATTATCAATTCATACCACAAATCCAGTGTCACCTACAACGTCTGTAACCTAATTTATTAAACTTTGTCCTTGAATGGGTGGGCTGTTTCATGATATTTATTTCGGATGCGTAACACGGTGTTACTAATAGAATACATAATATTGCAGATTCACTGATGCTATATGAATTAAGTGTTAATATATGGACAAATTAAAATGCTACCCAAACTTCGGTAACGAACAATTTTATAATTCAGGGCATATTCGATATCAGACGTGCTCCTTTTGTAAGACATATCCAACTATCTGTACATATAATAAGAATGTAAATGTAACGTGTTTGTTAAATATAGATTTTTGTGAAAAAAATTGTTTCAGGTATCTTGGAATCTATACTATAATAAAACTGTAGCAAGGTCAAATCTATACATTAAATATTTTTTGAAAATTTTTATCGGGGTAGACTTTGTTATCGATATAGAAGCCAAAAATAATCTTTTTACAATTTTTGTCTGTCTGTCTGTCTGTCCGTCTGTCTGTCTGTCTGTCTGTCTGTCTGTCCCTGTGAACACGCATCACTCTGAAAGTACTGAACCGATTTTGACGAAACTCGGCACAGTGATAACTAATATTACGAGATTACATCTAGGATACTTTTTATCTCATAAAACGCAAGGGATTCTCCAGGATAACGGACGAAAGTCAAAAATTTGTAGTTAATGAAATTTTTGACGGATTTTGGTAAATTTTCATTGTGCTATATATAGCAGACAGATTAGCTAAAAATATAAGCTATATTTCCCTAAGCTACTTTAAAAAAGAATACCAAAAAAAAAGATCGCCGGGATTCGAACCGTCGCCTCCGGCGGCCCATATAATGTCCAGTACGTTATAACTGAGCTACGGCTATATGACGATTCTATGCGTAATTATCAAGCTGATATGAAAAAAATATGTGTAAACGAAACTGTCACTTATATGTTGTTACATTTATTTTATTGTATAAAAAATGTTTGCTAAACAAAGGTGACAAGATTTTTTCCTAAAACATAAACCTAGATAATAGTTACATTGCATTGTAGAAGATGAATCTCAACTAGAGTTCTATCAGTACGTGTGTTTTTTCGATATTTCAGTACCAAAAAAAAAACGTCCATAAGAGTAAAAAAATAACGTCAATGAGAGAAAAAATTTTTTTTTTTTAAATAACAATTTCTTGAACGATAATCACTTGAAATTCTCCAATAAAATTTTATTTTTCAACTTTTGAGGTTTCACGAGGAAATAAAAAAAAATTCATAACAAAGTTATATAAAATCAGCAAAAATTCAACAAAAGTTTTTTTATAATCAAGAAAAAAAAAGCGACTGTCGTCACATCTTTTGATTAACGGGGATCATTGCAGAATTAGTTGAAGTATTTTTAGAGCAAAAAAAAAAACGGTCGGACTTTGAGAAAATTACGGTTTTTTCAAAAAAACTAAAATATTTCATATATCTGGGACTCTGAAAATTTTTTCATATTTTTTTTCGAAAACTACATTTAAAAACAAAAATTTTGAAAAAAAAAAGTTCCAAAACGGTCAATTTTTGAAAAAGTTCTGGCAATTTAAAAATAAATGAGCGGTTTTTTTCAAAAATTCATAACTTTTTTTGAGTCGGGAAAAAAAATTTGAAAAAATTCTGAAAAATAACTTTCGGGGGGTAGAAAAAGATAGAAAATTTTCAGCGAAATCAAAGGGGGTCAGGTAAAAAATTTGTCGATTTGACATGGAATGACCCATATGTAAGTTAGTTTTGATCTTCACTTTGATGACACTACTTTAGGTAATGCTGCGAACAGATTCTAGGCTTATTTTAAAAGATTTCTCACATACCAACTGGGTATATGTTTGAGTGAGTCCCTGGATAGTTTGGATTCACGATTGGAAGTGCTGGATAACGCTGCAATAGGGTTTTAGGTTTTTTAAGATTATTTGCGTTTAAAAATACAATTGAAACCGGTAATAACCGATTTGGTGCAGACGAAGTTGCACGGGTCAGCTAGTAAGTAATAAAATATATTTCAATCATTTTTAAAAATTTCTGTCTGTTTATTTGAACACTCATCACTACTAAAGTACTGCGTTCACGATAAAACCTTACCTATAAAATCATAAAGCATATCCTCGAGTAACATTTAATCTTAGTTTCATTAAAATCGGCTATCTCTGTCAAAAGTTATTGTAATTTTAATGACGAAGCGACTTAAGTAACAGAAATGGACTTAATACATTCCGATCATTTTATTAGTCACTGTTTTTTTTTTACATTCGGTTCCACGTGAACGAAGTCGCGGGCCTAGCTAGTACATATATTAAATTAGAAACAATTGGCTTACTCACCGGTAGCGACGTGTTAGAGATTTTAAACTATGAAGCCTTGTAAGGGTGAGAACTTAAGACCGATTAGGCGCTGACGCAAACTAGATTTGATTCCACAGTATCATGTCACCTATTTATCGTAACTTGGTATTAAATGACATGAACATAACAACACTTAAACTTGGCTAATTTAAATTTTACAGGGGAAAAAAATACTACACGACGAATAGGAAATCGGTACATTGAATAACGTATAAGTTATTTAGCTGCGTTGAACGATGTTAGGAAGAGGAAACTTCCAGACTCGCGTCACTGATGACATCGACATGCTCGTGACGCACTGTTGCGCTTGCGCCAGACTAGCGGCACGTAGTATAGGAACCTGTATACATGTAATATTGATATCTTGCATTGAGCTAGTACACCCCCATGTTTGATTAATTAATAAACTATATACAAATGTATATATATATAATTATTACTCGGAGTGCCAATAGATATGAATATGTTAGTTGAAAAAAATATGTTAGTTTTTATGAAAACATAAACCAGATCGAGTTTCTTGCCGGTTCTTCTCGATGACTGGGTTGTTTTCCGAACCGGTGGTAGTTTTGACGTTCATAAGTGCCTTCTCGGGGCCTAAATTGAATAAAGAGTATTTTGATTTTGATGAAAACCATTCTAATATTAATAATTTCAATTTACAAATTACTATATTTCAATAATTCAGACTATTATATAATTGATTTGAAAATTGAAAGCAGAACGCATTTATTCCGTTGTTTTGAGTTTTCACTTCTATTGGCAGTCCTTATTACTGTTTTGACTTTTTTTCTTGAAGCTCTTTAGCTGGAGCCTGCTCGTTTCGTTAGGCATAATAAAAAGTACTATAGCCTATGGCACTTTTTTAATCACAAGAGACAATTTAAAAAAGGCCGTAAACATAACTGACAGTGCGTTCGAACCCCGGATCCATCGACATAAGTAATCTATACAAATAAATAAAATTGAAGTGTTTATATGTAGGGAATGTCAATGTAACAGTTTTTTAGTAAATTTATGTACTTACTTTTTAGTCATAAACGCATACAAGTTACTTATAAAAAAAGACAATATTTTGAAATTGCTCTCCGTCTGGTTGTTCCGGCTAATCTTCCATACGGTTGGATCCATTTTGAAGTTATAAGGAATGATGTAGGCTACTTTTATTTTAATAAATAAAAACAGGGTTTCGCGCAAATATAATAAAGTTAAGAAGCAGTGTCCAGTACCGTGTGCGTTCCATGCGAA
Source organism: Antheraea yamamai (assembly GCA_036509395.1). Classification (NCBI taxonomy): domain Eukaryota; kingdom Metazoa; phylum Arthropoda; class Insecta; order Lepidoptera; family Saturniidae; genus Antheraea; species Antheraea yamamai. The sequence continues at coordinate 15,551,149 of AP028442.1, forward strand.
TAAGGCGCGGGTAACAGCTAGTAATAGTTAGTAGTAGTAACAGCAACACGATGGCAGAATATTATCTAACGCCCACTTAGCTAACTATCACAGTCAAGACAACTGACAATTTGTTGGCAAGAGTCTATATATGTTTTGATAGCTGCTGCACCCGATAACCAGTCCATCCCAGGGTTTAACTCCCTTGAGCGAGTTGTCAAATAAAATCGACTGAGTGTCTTAAGCGCTCGCCTTAGTAGTCCGGTGAAGCTGTTAAGACCTTGATAGGTCAATAGCGTAGTCAGATCAAAAAATTAAAAAAAATCCCAGGGTTTAACATCGTATCAATCGTAGCCACATAGTCATATAATATCGGGTGAAATTGTGATGAAATGCTAAAAACCTTTAGAGGATAAAAAATAGATTTTAAGTTAAATCCGTCCACATATGCATTAAAATGATTTAATATATCAAAAAAAAAAAAAAACGTACTTTATTCAATTTAATCTAAATGTAATTTTATAATTTTACAAAACCTAGAAATCTGTGACATGATAAAACATGAAGCAAACAATTAATTGAGATACGTTATTCAATAAAATAGCAAATAGCCTAGTTAGCAACTGACATCGATCACAAAAACCATTAACGTAACCATTTTTTGGGATAGTTATGTCGTTGCATTTCAAAATGAACTAAATCCAATGTTAATCGTTTCTTATATCACATTTAGTCTTTGAAGATCTTCAGTTTCTATACACCGAGGACGAATTTGAAATTTTGACGTCCACAAGGTTTTTAGTTTTTTTATGACCTTCATATTTTAGGTGTACACACTTCGAAGATCTTGAAAAATAACGCAAAATATTGGAAACGGTTAAAATTGGATTCAGCTCATTTTGAAATATAACGACACATTTAATTGACAGCTTGGTAAATGAAAAACAATTTTGACTCGCACTGAATGAACACAAAATATTTATGTAAGTATTAAATACTGAAAAGATTTAAAAACGAATAGCAAAAAAGATTGGAATAGTCGAACTAATTAGTGTTGATAAATGATGAATTAATGATAAATGGAATCTAATTATGGACCTATTAAAACTATCGAAATGGTATAATTATAATTAAAAAACAAGATCGATTATAATATTTATGACATAAATCCCAAAAACTCAATTTTAGAAAAAAAAGTGTGTGTGTACTTATGTACGTGCGCGTTAGAAGTTATACTTCTTTGGCGTAACAAGATAAAAATATTTTCAAAAGTTTTATCTTTCGCCTTATTCTACGTTTGTAGAAAAAACGACTCTAACAATAGAAAAAAGGTATTTAATACATTGAAAGTTTTAATACAAAGAAATACAAAGAAACAAAATGTTGACTACAGCTAACTTCAGGGTTCGAGACGGTGTACGCGCGCATCGTAAAAATTTACTCTCGCCATTTCTCCCTAACGCGCCAAAAGAAGTATAACTTCAATAATTTAAAAATAAATTGTAGATTTTGGTTTGAATAAATCTGTTCATTATATTACTGAAACAATAGAAACATACATGCCAGTATTTCGTAGTTATAATTAATGAAAAGCTACAGAACAAATAAAACAAACTAATAAAGGAATTAATGCCACAGGTTAACCAACTTTACATAACATAAGCAGCATTAAATAGGGAATTGATGGTCTGTGGCATAACTTTTTTGATTTGTATAACATTAAAATGTTTATATCAAAGCAAAATTATAGGCATTTCTGGATACAAATGATCATAAATATTGTACGAGATCTATTTCAACATTTCCATTCACACTACTATAAAACACACGGTCGTAAATCTGCGTTCAGTTTTATACTCTTATAGGTCGTTGTTAAAAGACATCGTTGAAGTGGAGTAATTTATAACTTCAGCAAGGGGACAGATAAAATAAATGTTAATAAACATCCCAGTTTCCCAGCGATTCTACTAAGATTGAAATCTTTTTTTTTAATTTATTGCCTGTTAGTTTAGTATACCTAACTTTACAGATGTTACAAAAGTAATAATTCCCAGAACGAAAAAAGAATTTAAATCAACTACGTAATAGTCAAACATTTATTTATTGATATTTATGGATAATGCAACAGTCAGCAGCCCGATGAATAATATAATAACAATAATAAGAAGGACCATACTAGACTGAAAACCTACAACGCTTTATCACATCGCTACATCTTACACTTTTTATAATATTGATAAAGAAAAAGATAGAACAAGAATAAATGAAAAAGTGAAAATGCATTCATCTATAAAAACTAAAAATAACCGATGGAAATTAATCAATGAAATAATCTATCATTTAATTGCTATGAACAGCGGAAATCTTCGCAATCAAAATCGCTTAGTTCGCTAGAAGATATCTACTTTGTCTGTCTGTCTCTTTGTTTGTCTGTTCGCAATAAACTCAAAAACTACTGAAAAGTTTTTCACGACGAAGGCTTAGGTATATAATTTGTCAAGGTTTTTTTTATTATCAGGGCGGGAAAACGTCCGCTAGTTGGATTATAAAACATACAAGAAAAAGCTAAATATTTCCGATTCTTGTAACAACTCTACCGCTTGTGAAAATCGAGGATCCAACGGTGAAAAACCAAATACTAAACTAAAAATACGGATGAAGTAACAGTATCGTTGTTAAAACAGAATGAATTGATGTCGTAAAATTTAAATTACAAACAGCGGCTTACCAAAGAAACGCAATCATATAAGAGAATGTACAAGTTTACAGCGGCAAACAAAACTTAATTACGATAAACTTATAGCTGTGTGACATTGGCATTGATCAATCAGGCCGTTTCATTAATGAGTCATGACTTATATTACTGCGTTGTACGATAATTTGTACATATTATGGTTTCAATAAACTACAATAGAGTATTGAAACTATACAATGATTTTTACAAAAATTGGTGAAGGAATGACTAAACATAAATGAAATTATTTTATTAATTATGCAAGAAAAAAATACCATTAAAATCGGTGGTTAGCAAAACAAGAAACTGCTTTGCATTGGTTAACAACATTTGTTGTTATAGACCTCATTTCATGTTCTTACATCATAAATTAAAAATAAATAATATAGTCCTAACAACTATTTTCAAAGTACGCAAATTTATATATTCAAGTTATTATTACAGAGCACGTGCATGTAAGTCGCTTACATAATTGTCACTATGTTTATTGTCGCCCCGTTTTGTAAGGTTCGTTACTCATTTCGGTGGAAATCAGCATTCCTATAACATTGTATAGGAATCATGAGTACATTGCACAGCAATGCTGATTGTATACCATTAGAAACTGTTATATCTTTAATAATTATGTATGTTGTATTAAATACCATTCTACATTAAAGCATAGTTTATAGACCACTTAAAATCTTATGCACATCTATATAACAAGTTACTTTATCATAAATGATACAACTTCATTATTCTCTAATTTCTTAACTTTGTCAAACTTGAATATTAAACCGCTAACTTATAAATCAGCCGTCGCTGTATTACCATATCACATACGTGTTCATAGGTTTTATCACTATAATTATGATTCGACTGGTTTTTAAGAGCCGTTTCATCTTAATTCACATTACCTTCGATAGTACCGACTTAATTCGGTCGTGTGTCCGATAAGATTGTACACGACGGTTGGATAGAGTATTACTAATCGAGCTATTACACAGTTTATGGACCGTAAATTAGTTTTCTCTTCCTGTCGTAAATTTTCTTTGACTATATCACTTTACAATTCGTTATTTAGAAAAACAACTATTATAACTTACGCTTCTGTAAAAATTATAAAACGTGTCTGTTGACAAGAAAAAAACAGTCGGAGAACGCCCGTATTCCAGTAATTTGACGTCTTTTAAACTAAATTTATTGTTTGATGAAACGTGGATCAAAAATCGTCACATACGATTGACAAATAAACATGTTATGGTAGTGAATCCTTACGAATGAACCGGAATTTTCGATGAAGGAAAATGTTTCGATGACATTGTAGCATGTGGTAGGACTTTTTCTAAGCGACTCTCAAGTAGAAAATCTCTTAGGTATGGATGTCTTCCGTCAGCGACAGTTAAGAGTCAACACCCTCGAGGATTACAGGCTTAGACCACATAATCATTTAACAGTAGGTGAAATTGTAGTCAAACGCTAAAATCTGTAAATATCGAATTAAAATGAAACGGAACGGATTTAGAGGCTACCTGGTGTTAAGTAATCACGGAAGACTTTAGACGCGTACAAAAACCCTTACAAAGACAGATGTCTTAAGACGATTCATTTAGGCTCTTACTCCTGAGAACTGAGTTGAAATACCTCGTGTAATCATGCATAATGCTATAGATTACATCGTGCAATAAATCCTGAAAATCAAGGTATGACGTTAGGTATTAATATTAGTTATCATTAGGTTTTGATCTCATCAATCATTATGCAAACTTATAATGAAGTTCATTCGTTGCTACAATAATCAATTACACTTCCACATTTAATATCGATGCATTATTATAGCCCACGCCTTGCAAAGGCGGCGCAGGCGCGCCTTGCCCAGCCTCTGTTATTAATATAAAGTTATATCGCAGATAGCGTCAGGTAAAGTAATTATAAGGATTGAATTTCTTATTGTGTTTATACAAAAGATACGTTTGAAGATTCCACCATTGAAAAGAACAGTGTACTATAGAAATTAAATACGAATATAGTTGAAGCGGAATGTAAATCTTCTGATATAGTCCGTTATTTACCAAGTTGACTTGGATATCGTCTATAGCCTAAAAACCTTTTAGAAAAAAAATCCGATTTCGTTAACGCGTGCCTAAATGACGATACTTTTCCCATTTACTTATTAACATGGTTTATTTTTCGCTTTTAGAATTTTTTTTCTTGCTGGTTTTATTGTTTTTTTTTTCTCGAATTGACTACGCTATTGACCTAGTAAGGTCTTAACAGCTTCACCAGCGTACAGCTTCACCGGACTACGTTGTTTTATTAATAACTTAACAAATATGATTAATTCTTCATCTACTATGATCTCACGGAATGGATTTTTTTTTATATGGGCGTCAAAATTTTAATTTGTATATTTTGATAAGATTAAAATTGGAATCAAAATGACAAATATAGTTTTAGTACTGTTTTTTGTTTATTACCATTTACATGATCTGGAAGAGTATGGCTTTGATACACCAAAAACTGTGATAAAACAGCGTATGTAGGAAATACTGTACGCAAACCATAGCGATAAGCTAGAATAATTACGCAATACAAACAAACAACAGCGTAGTCCGACAGATTACATTCAACAAACACATATCAAACTTTAAATATAATTTGTAATATTCTTAACCGGATATATAAATCTCGCGGGAACAAAGCGTTGCAAAAGTGCATTAATACTCGTTCATATACGTCGTCGATTGGAATACTGTATGATACAATTTGTATTAAGAGATCCCTGTATCGAAACATCAAATTTCATTCAAACCTATTTACAATAAAGTCTATAATTGAATATCGTGCATTCATAGTTGATGTACCTGTCGCTTTGCATGAGCTCGACGTAGATACGACAACTTCAAACCGTGTGGGTGTAGCATTAAGAATTCATAAATCTTGAGAAGGCATTAATTATATCTCTACCGAGACGACGTTGTTTAACACACAACCGACTTTTAATTCATTAGGCGGTCGGATAACGTACGTAATTGATTTATTGTTTTTTATCAACACTCTCGGATCCTTTGACAATTATATCAGACACTTCCTATTTTGAATCAAAAGCTTATGTAGAACCCGAATCATTTTAAGCGTTTTTGTTATCTGTCATTTTCCAATCTAGAATGATTGAGTGTTCCTACATCGGAATTTATTGCTCAATTTAGTTACTGTGTTGATGAGTCGTGTTAAATTTATGGGTCATCCGGACGACAGGTGTTTGGATTGGCAGTTTGAATTTTATTACTACAAGCTCGTTCTAAAGAACATTTTGTATGTGTTTAGTTAGTTATAATAATCGATGCATTGGAAATGAATGAAATAACTATGCAGATATTTAGATACTCCTTAATAATGGAGAGATTAATTTTAATTAGAAAATAACATCATTAGAAATAGACCGAACAAGATATCCATTGTGCGAAAAATGATATGTGTATAGAAGGTGTGAATACTGAGATGATATATGACAGGATAAAGTGGAAGTAAGAAAATGATGATGAGTCCTTCTTAAGAATTCAGGGTACATTAACAGGTGCATTTATGATTCATGTAATACAGCTATACTTTTTATATTATATTATCAATTGATCGCTACTCCATCTGCGTTGTTTTACAATTTGAAACAATTTAAGATTTAAAATATAGCTCAGCGCTATCTTGTGACGAGTTATAATATAATGGATAGCATTAGAACACTTTCCATGAGAAACCTTTCACGATAATTGGTACTACGGCATAAGAGTTTTTAGATCTCAGACATGCCAACATCATCAGAGAAATGCATATAGAGAAGAAGAAGACAGCAGAGACCCTTTTTTTAAATACAATCTCATAAAAGTATTAAAAATGTTGCAACTACAAATGTTTTTAATTAAGACTCCTCTCTGATGTTTTCCTTGACTTATAATTAATGTTTTCATCACCACAATACAACGATTAAGTAAATTAACATTGACATGGGAAAATGTTGGTTGTTCGTTTAATATTTAATTTTGTATAGATGCCTAGCTCATCAACTAGCAATTATAGACGTGCCCATTTTGCACGCTTCCCATCCCACAGTACACTCTCATGCCGTGGTATTGCCCACAATTAGAAATGGCGCGGCGCGCGGATGTAATAATTTTGAAACTTCCTTTAACTCTGTTCAGTAATAGGGATGTCACTTAATTCATGACTACGTAATTTAAAGTAACAACAATATCCCGGAGATATTTTAATATTGGACCGAAAAAAAATAGGTCCTTGATAAAAATTTAAGAAACAAAAATTCTGTACTCGCAATTTATAAACGAGTCAAGAACAAACGTATATTCGCAAATTTTTCATTCGTGAGGTTTGAATACGAGAACATAAATTACCTCGCTTGCCTTTTAGTCGACAACCCTAGTCAAGGAGCGTATTAAGTGTAATCCAGTGTTGTGAATTGCTATGAAAAGTCGTATTGAGCCTTAAGTATGGTTTACCGTATAACGATAAGACGGCGTGAATCTAGTTTGCGTGTAATTGAAGGTATTTGAGCACATTCAGAACTCAACAAGTTTCTACTGACGAAACTTTACAAAACAAGACTTTACTTAAATTAATTTTGTATAAACAAGTTGTTTTTAATATGTACTCGTTTGCGTATTCTTATCTAACAATGTCGGCAATGTAAAAGAATATATTCCGAGGAAACCTAAACTTTAGAAGTCGATACATCGTAATCTCGCGCGGTGATTATACCCGCACTTCATTTACCCACGTAGTGGGACTCTTACTGCCTAATATCCATATTTTATTATAATATTCTTATCCGTACACATTGCAAAACGCTATTTGATTGAAGAAGGCGTAGCTTTGCGAAAATCCATCATTAAATACTCTCACGCCCGCTCACATCGGAAGACTCAACACCGGTCTGAAGATGCTCCGTGAACAAAGAGTACTATCCGTAAAAAGGAAATAGAGACCTATCTTTCGGTGGCTGCCGGGCACTTTCTAAAGCGCTATCTGTATTTTAATCATGGAACTAATTTTGTGTGTAAATGCGTCGCCGGCCTAAAACACCTCAGAAGACAAGTTCAAAAATTGTTAATAGCATTTTGAACTTGCAAATTAGATATTAACATTTTGGCTACTAGCACTAGCGACGTCATTATCTTATTTTTACAACACAAAATGAAAATTAAGTTCAAAATACTATTAACAATATTTGAATTTCCTTCCTCTACAGCGGCAGTGAAAATTGTTTTCTTAAATTTAAGTTAATATCATTCAATTTCGTTAGTAAAACCATGTAATGTTTATACAAACATTTATTTAACATATTTGTGGGATATAAACTAATATAAAGTAATATATGTGGTTAAGTTTAAGATAATATTAAGTTACACTATTTTCACTAGTTAAAAACGAATGGAAAAAACGATAAAGCAACAAATTACAAAAATTCACGAAAGCGACCACAAATTGACAAATAATGACAAAGTTGCCAGTTTCTGTTTTAGTAAATTGCCTATTTTGTTTATTTTAAGGAAAGAGTGAGACGCTTTTCGTCGATTTTGTTTGTGATTTCAGTATTTTGTAGTATGTCAGAGTTTAGAAAAGTTACTAAATAACATTACATCAAAAAACTAATATAAATTTTGAAATTTATAATCTATATAAAGTTAATTATTACTAACACTATCCTACAGTTTTATGCCTTTATTTCCATAAAATTTCTAAGCCGGCAACTTTGCTGAGGTAAAACATCACATTATTATATCAAAAAATTTAGGAGTACTTAGGCGTACTGATATATCCTTTTGTGTCATCAACTTTTTAATATTCTAGGGTTATAACAAAGCGACCTCTGAGGTTTTATCTGGGAGTTATATCGTGGATTGTGGAATTTAGTGCAATAATATTATTCGAAGATTGTATGGCCTGTCCGTGAATGAGCGAAATACGTGTGATCGATTGTGGTCATTACACGGTCATCTGTAACATATTTTAATTAATTATAATTTTATATTCACAGTTACCAACAGTGTCAACCGACATCAGTATCAACCGTCAACCAAGGACGCGTTTTTAATTATTTGTTGTTGTTTTAGTTACCTACTAATATTGTACACTTTTGTTTATTACTAGTTTCCGATTTTTCAGGTATATCTCGCGCAAATAGAATCAAACTTTTTCTTGCGATGTAGTAACTAGTATGCACGTCTACCTAGAATTCAGTAGCCGCTACAACGTCTCATTGGTGCATCTGAAAAAATTAAATGCTCACTATAACATTACAAAACGTATCTTTCTGTTTGTGTAGACGTTACTGTGTTTATAATTCAAACCCCATTTCATGTATGTCAATAATTACGTTACTATGTTGTACTCGTACTTAAGTACCTTACAATACTCAAGAGAACTCTCATCAGGTCATTATCACTAGATTTGTTCCGGTATACTACACTCACTGTATCGACTGTAACATCCGCCGTTCGCATCCGAGATTTAAGTTTTTCTATCACTGGATTCCTTGCCGAAGATTTTGGTAGTTTTAGTATGCCATCCTTATCTTTCTAACTTAAATTGCAGTTCTTATATTATATTATTCTATTTAGGGTCCCCCTTTGGCTTATGTAACTATACTAAAAAATCTATACTTCTATACTTAATAATATTATAAGCTAGAGTATGTTTGCTTGAACGCGCTAATCTCAGGAACTACTGGTCCGATTTGAAAAATTATTTCTGTGTTAGATAGCTCGTTTGTCGAGAAAGGCTACAGGCTATATATCAACACGCTAAGACCAATAGCAGCGGTGCACTCGGTTTCATTTTCCTTTTGAGAGCTTCCGCTGCATGTTAACGTTAGCCCAAAGTAACTATTCCACGTAGACGAAGTTACAGACAGAAGCTAGTAGGTAATATTTCCCATGAAATATATATTTTTATTTATTCCATTCATGAATATAAAAAAAATATCAATCAAATAAAATACTACGATTAATTATAGAAATAAAAGTAAATTTTATAACGTGAACTCGAGGACTGTAATCATAAATACAGAACATTAATTATTTATGTGGTGACTAAGGGTAAGCCACTCAAAATGCTGTCTCTTTCACACCTATACTTAACTGCGTAACGCTTGCTTTTTCACTCGTTGCGAGAGAACCGGCCGAACATCGTTATTGTCTACAATAATAACGAATAATCGGCAGCAGAATAATTTGACTTTAATAAACCGTTATACGTTTGGTAGGAATAACGCACTACATTATTGAAATAAAAACTCTTTTAGCTGCATTGAATAGTGAACGAAAGTGAATCGTCACGTTTGGGTCGGTGACGCTGAATCGGGTCTACTCGGCTCGTTCGACATGAAGCACGCTCGAATCGATGACGCGTTGGATCGTGTATTCTCCGCTCCCCTCATCGTCAACCACGTGTTTATACTTCTATCATGTGAGCATAGAATTATGAAACCACTTCCACTTACAAGCGCAGGTTTGTTACTCTATGCATGTGAGCATAAGCGGAAATATTTTTTGTTTGTTGTGATCACCTATATATACCAATCGTAGCACTTACTAATATAACTCCATTTATATCCATAGAAATAAGTCGGTATATCCATTCACAAACTCCAACATCAGAGTGTTTTTAATGAAAGTGTATATGCTATCGCTAACTACTGTAACTCGCCACCAGGTTGCGCTAAAATGTAAATAATTATCATTAACGTTTACATGACAATTCAACAGACGAATTCGCGATCGCTTGCTAGCACCATATATAATAACTTTCACTAGAGCAGAGCACTAATTTACGACGCAATAAGGAAATTAAATTTCCTCGCATATCCAGGAATTTGTCACCCACATATAAGTTATGCGGATGACATCGTTTAGGTCTCAATCTCTCAATTGGGAGCGTTCAGTCCCGATGTGGAAATTAAATTGATTAGAGCGAATAAGGAAACGATTGTGCTATAAAACATTACGCTACTGTTGCATGTTGGATAATTTTAAGCGAACGTTGAACTATATATCGTATGCAGTAGGCGTATGTTAGGCAATTTTATGTCTGTATATTTAAAACCAGTAAGGCGCCAAACTCTTTGACCGCTTTGGACATAGATGCGTAGTACCTTCGATTAACAATTAAAAAAAAAATGTTATTATTATGTATACAAGATAACTACGTCTATATTGAGAGCAGCCAAAAACAAAAGAAAGTCATGGTGGTCTAGTGGTTTGACCGGTGGAATAGCAACCCGATGTCGGCAGGTGTGAACCCCGGTATGTATCAACGTATTTTTCGAAATTCGCGTACATTTACTACCTAATTTTAATTGGTAACACTATCGGCTGACGGTGAAGAAAAACATCGTGAGGAAATCTGAATCTGAGTAATCTACTTGTAGTACTACTGTACGTGGGAGAGCATAGAACTGTAGGTTTCTCCGAGTTTGAAATCACCAATAAATACGTCGTAGGCAGGCGTGGTAAGTGAGTATATTAATAATAAATAAGGATAATAATTGTTACCATAATCTTATCTTTAACTTTAAAATTTCTGTTTTTTCGAAACCATCCGCCATCTATCCATCAAACTATGTACTGTGAGAGATTTAAAAGAAAAACATACATTTTAACAAACACAAAATACAGCCATTTAATTGCCTGCACAGAATCGAACCCACAGTAGCGGAAGAGGCGTGTCTATCGCTTCAACTAACGCACCATTCACACAATCGAACAGTTCTTTGAAAATGTCATTAAATCTGACACTAACTGTACCTCTGTCGGGGAACACAAACTGTAAGAGAATTAAACACAAATAACACTCTCAGTGTACCTAATGTTGTGATTAGAAAGAGGCACGTTTGAAACGCATTAAAACTACCATAGGTAATAAAATTTGTAACCACATAACAAAACACCTGTGATTTCCTAGTTTCTATTTAGGTACAACTCATATTACCTATTGTTCCTGGACGCAGTTGTCAGACCTTAGTAACACAAACAATTATAGTAGTGTGTTCGAGATTATGAGCTCTGATATTTTTGTTCTATGGCAGTGTAAAATATATAATGTACTAGCGGGCCCGGCAGACGTTGTCCCGCCCTTATTATAAAAAAATCCTTGACAGATTATTTACTAAAACCTTCCTCAAGAATCGCTTTATCCACGGGTGAAAACCGCTTTAAAATCCGTTGAGTCGTTTTTGAGTTTATCGCGAACAGACAGACAGACGCGGTAGGGGACTTTGTTTTATACTATGTAATGATATAGAAGAAAGAGAAAAAACAATAGAAAACGTATTTGCCATAAACTGTATACATAAAATATACATATGGCATATATATGGCATAAAACACGAAAAGTTCGTTATATTACGATTATGAAAAAAAAATCTTTATAATATTAATCTTAAAATAAAATATAGGTCAGGCAATCATGAGGACTGTCCACAGAAGTGAAGACTCAAAACAATAGTTTTTTTTCCCAACTGATTACTCTATTGACCTAGCAAGGTCTTAACAGCTTCACCGGATTACTAAGGCGAGCGCTTAAGGCACTCAGCCGATTTTATTTGACGACCAGCTCAAGGGTGCACGGCACACCTTGACTTGGGCTGTTACCTGACTCATGACTGAGCTAACCTAAGCTAAACTAGTTCTATTCATACTTATATGAGTTATTAAAACATACTAGTGGGCGCCCAGTGGTCGACATTCGACAAGAGTTCATTGAATTTTTAAAATTTGAACTTTATTAGGGTTTTATCAAAGGGTATTATAACCTCTATAATCAAAGGCTTTCATCATGCCTACTCAGTTATTTGCCACTTTTTTTCAATTATATAAACATAAAAAAAATCGATGTCTAAATGAAAATTGAAATCTTAATATATATATTTCTTGTGTGCGTGTGTATGTGACTGAACTCCTCCTAAACGACTGGACCGATTTTGATGAAATTTTTTGTGTGTGTTCGTGGAGATTCGAGAATGGTTTAGATTGACAATTGGACTCGGTAGGTGGCGCTGCAGTTGACTTTTAGGAATTTTTTTATTATCAAGGCAGGACAACGTCCGCCCGGTCCGCTATCTTAATATATATATATTTCTTGTGTGCGTGTGTATGTGACTGAACTCCTCCTAAACGACTGGACCGATTTTGATGAAATTTTTTGTGTGTGTTCGTGGAGATTCGAGAATGGTTTAGATTGACAATTGGACTCGGTAGGTGGCGCTGCAGTTGACTTTTAGGATTTTTTTTATTATCAAGGCAGGACAACGTCCGCCCGGTCCGCTAGTTAATTATAAATTTGAAACAAAAAACAGGCGGTTACATAAGGTGGTAAGGCTTTTAAATACTAAGTAAACATAACTTTACGAAAATAAAAAAAAAATTATCGGACCCCCTCATGACACAATTTTCAATTCATTTTACACAACACCATGGGCGCGTGGTATTTCTGGGTGATATTGAATTAAATATAGTCTATACATTATGAGGAATAGTGATATACCCAGTATCATCACTTGGAAAAGTAATGGATACACAATAGAATCAAATTATGAATCCAAAACAAAGATGTTTATAATACTACCATTAACTTTTGAAAATGAATTCATTTTTGTTCATAATTCATCATCAACTGTACTAAATATAATTGCTACATCAAGTTGAACTGCATCATTGTAACCGCGGAGATATAAGTCATGGATTACTTTCATGACCAAACAAATTTTCTTCCTTTGATTTTACAAAGTATTTTTCGCTCATTTTTTATTGAATCATCATTTGAGTACACCATAAAGAAATACTAAACATTAAAATATTGACATTGACTTTGGAAATATTACTTTACTCTTATGGCAACATGAAGCAAAGTGAAAGCAGTCTGTCACATAAAAATTTTGATATTGAATAAAACCAAAGAGAATAATAATTATTTCAGTAGTTCCATAAATTTACTAAAGATATATTATTTATCAATTAATATTATGTATATTATGAATTTACATATTATATTATTCTAAAATTAACCTACAATTTGACCAGTTGATTTCAAAGGGCATATTATAAGGCATGCAACGTCAGTCATGTTAAAAATATTTTAAAGGTAATTGGAACGTAAGATGGTTGAAGGATGTTCGAAACGTCTTTTTCATTTACATATATGTTGTGTAAAATTCAAGCAGTAGTGTGAGTAATGTATATTTTAATTAATTTAATATGATTGTAATGCATTTTATATAAAAAAATAGCTTTGTGCACTTCTCTGCCATATAAACTTTAACTATGCCAAATTTCAAGTTCATCCGTTCGCGCAATTCGCTTAAAAAGGGGTGCAAAGTTTTGGCTTCACGTGTTAATATATAAGATATGTTATAATATCATTGTTGAATGTAGAATAAAGAAGGGTAATTGGAACGTAAGAGTAAAAAAAAATACATACAGTCGAGCATAGTAACCTCCTTCGCAACCTTTTTTGAAGTTTGGCAGTATGGATTAATTCCTTCGCCTGTCCTATTGGACGAATATTATTACTACTTTTTTAAGTCCGTTATTGACGGATGTCAAAATGTCTTTTTTATTTACATGCGTGTATATGTTGTGTAAAATTGGAGCAGTAGTGTGAGTAATGCATATTTTAATTAATTTAATGTACTAATAATGCATTTTATATAAAATTAATAGCTATCTGCACTTCTCCTCCATATAAACTTTAACTATGCCAAATTTCACGTTCATCCGTTCGCGCATTTCTTTCAAAAAGGGATACAAAGATTTGGCTTCACGTATTAATATATAGATATGTGTACCAAGCACACATACCTCAACAACTCCTATATGTATTTTGTGTCGGATAATAAACAATGGAATAACTGTGTTCTTTTCTGATTTTTTAAATTAATTATAGACTGAATTATTTCAATTTCATCACTACATATTGTAAAACAAAGTCCTCTGCCACGTCTGTCTATCTGTCTGGTCGTGATAAACTTAAAAACTACTCAAAGGATTTTCATGCGGTTTTCAGTAGTAAATAAAGTGATTCATGAGGAAGGTTAAGGTATATAATTTGTCATGGTTTTTTATATGATTAGGGCAGGAAAACGTCCGCCGGGCCCGCTAGTAATTTATGAATCGAAATTATTGACATTAGTCTGGATGTCATATCTATTTACACTTATGAGCAAACTTCTGAGCAATAATTGAATACATTTTTATACAGTTTATCACTGCACAACACAACCTCAGTACAAAATATTAAAACTAGGTCGTTGTACTACGCGTCACTAGTCTGATCTAAGCGAGATACGTCAGAAGCATATCGAGGTCATCGGTGACGCGAATCCATAAGTTTTCCCTACCAAAAACCGCTCTACGCGACTAAAGAAGTTTTCACTTAAAAAAATGAGATTGCTTATATAATTAAATCAACAACAATACCGTAAAAGCGAAAGTAATTCTATATATTTGTTATATATGGGGACTGGAGCCTAGAGAAATACATAGTCTACTTTTCACCCTAAATATATCTACAGAAAAACACGGAGACGAAGTCACGGGGAAAAACTAGTGAGATCTAATACTGGTTACGTGGAGAGATTACTTGATATACATTTCTGTTGTATATTTTACGTTAATAGTAACTAATAAAATTGTGATTATATTATGTTTAATATTATATTAATTATCAATTAATAAAACGCAAGTTTCAAAATATATTATAAAGGCGTGAATACGTTAGTTACAAAGTGATAGATAACCAGGTGCAGTTGCGGCGAAGCTAAGAATAGATATTAGATGATAATGCAGGTAGATACAAATATTGATACAAGCCAAAGCATAAGGGAGCTCGTGTGAAGGCGCTGCACCGCACCGTGCCGGGCCGCGGAGTTCCCTTGCAACATGCTTGCCAAAGATTAAATAAGCATTAAGAGGATGCATGTCAATTAAAATGTCTGTATAGAAATAAAACCACTGCTAATTGAAAAAACAAATAATACTTAAATCTATACTAATATTATAAAGCCGGAGGGTTTGTTTGTTTGTTTGGTTGAACGCGCTAATCTCAGGAACTACTGGTATGATTTGAAAAATTCTTTCAGTGTTAGATAGCTAATTTATCGAGGAATTTTTACCATTTACCATCATGCTAAGACCAATAGGAGCGGAACACTAATGAAGAATGTTTAAAAATCGGTGTGTTTTTTCATTTGGAGAGCTTCTGCTGCGTGTTAGCGTTAGCCCAAAGTAACTATTCCACGCGGAAGAAGTCGCGGGCAGAAGCTAGTATAATATAAACTGTTACAAAACAATATAATTTACAGAGAAAACATTAATTAATTATGCTTAGAGAGTCATTTTGATAATTAGGTAAATTATTATTTTTTATTGTATTTAATCTTTTATATTGAAATATTATGTAATATAATTATTCACTGACCCTTAAGTCATTTATTTAATTATATGTCATTACTTTTAAAGCTCCCTACTTAAGCTTTACGTTTTTAAGTGGCTCCAGTTATTTTTTTTATTTTATTTTTTTAAATGTGTTTGATAAACTATTTATAAACACTAAATCATGAATATGGCATGAACATTTTTTCTCAATCTGTGTAAGTGTGGATCTAACTCAAAACAGCCTGACCGATTTTTATGAAATCTGTACAAACAAAGCTTATGCGATTTCTCAATTATTCTTAAAATAATCAAAACATACTTTTCATTATTCACAGTTTTCCATGAAATTTTGCACACGAATATATGTCATTCTAGATGTGATGTGCTGTACAAAATCTTAGCAAAACATTAATATTTTGAAAAAAAAAACAAACATAGGGATTAAGTCTCGTGAATTTCATTTTGAAATTGATAACCAGTAAAAATGAATATTAGAACATTTATAAATCACAAAATATACTCATATCTTAATAAAACCAAAAAATTAAGAGTGTAGAACCAACTGCATGTACTAGATGTTGTTTTTAAATTAATGTATACCCAGATAACAAAATAATATAATGCTCTTCCATAGTTATAACCTTTACCTTTATAGGCATGAATGACGCCCGAATGTACAAAGTAACGGTTCTGTAATTAACAGTATCTATGTTAAACATCTTCGGTAACCGTTAAAGATATATTCCGCCTCCTAATTATTGTAAACGCAACACGTTTAAGCCGTAAAGATAGTGCTAGGGCTTTTAGTTTCAATACCGCTACCACTTAAACTCATTAAGTAACCACTTAAGGTGCTTTAGACGGCTTAAAAGCCGTTCCCAACGTAATAATTACGAAAGAATGTCACAAAATTATATAAACACCGTATATAAAGCGCTTTGTTCAAAAATTACAAATTTCTATTACTCATCCATGCTTAAAGTGTATTTGTATATTCAGTACAAAGAAACATCGATGTTATTGAAATCAGAAACTTGTATTTAGGAAGAGTCGATTAGCTACGTGAACTGAAAGCGGAGAGAATGTTTTGAGTAAAATCTAATCCGATCTCAATTAGGGTGAATTATCTCACATAAACATTTTAAATTAGTGAACATACATTATTATATAAACACATAACATTTTATATTAAATACTCTGTATGATATTATTCGAGATTTCCAAAGAAAATGATATATTAACGCTTACGTATTTAGGTTTTCTAACTAAACGAAGATACAGGAACATATATCATTTAATTAATTATTTAGATCTAAATATTACTTGTGGAAATAGAAGCTTCAAATATAAAATCATCTCGCGTAATTTATAGACGATACCTTAACATTTATTTTGTATAATGAATTAAGATTACATTGAAATAGTAAAAATATTTGAATTTATAGAAACTGTTAAGGCCTCTTGCTAGGCCAATAGCGTAGTCTGTTCGTGAAAAAATAAAACTTCGAATTTATTAAATAACATTCCGAAGTATGTATATGATAAAACGCGCTTTTGTATTGTGAATGTTCTGACATACTTTTTATTACTTATTATTTTATATCACCATAGTATATACCACTACATTACATGCCAGTAACCAGTAATAATATATATATTGATGTCTGGCGTTACTTAGGGAAGGGACTATATATTTTAACAGTATCTATGGATTAGAAGGATCGTTCACACACAAAAAAAAAGAATAGAACAACAAACAAGTCCACATTCCCAAACACTACCAACTGTGACCGGACGACTTCTGAATGAAAACAAGAATTCTTTAAAATCATACCGAGACAGTCTCATAATTTTAATTCCCACCGAGAGAGATGGCTCCTTAACGGATATACGTTTAATCCGACAGGTCGGGGAGTGCGTCGGATGTTTTGACAGGTCGGCAATTACCTGCCACTTTGTTTGGCAGATTGTGCCCCGCGGTTCACATCCTCCGTTCGTTGGACTGTACGTACGTACGCGCGTGACCCGGCCACGGCTTTGATCACTGAATGTTTAACTCCATTAAATTATATACTGTAATGCATTTAAATCGAAATAACCAGACGGGAAGAATGAGTTGGGAATACTTTAACATGTTGTGCACAATATTAATGTACCAGTTGCTCGCCTTCATCCAATTATGTTCAAAAACATGAGTTGAAAAAGAATTATTCTTTCTTTATGTCTTGAATAAGTGAGCACTGGCATTTAACGCAATGATGGTTCATTGGTAGGGTGCTCGGACACCACGTGGATCAATGTAGAATCGAATTTTACAATGAGTTAAATCTTTTAATGAAAGAAAATAACGTGGTGAAACTATGGTATGGTGATAGCACCTTTTCTAATGCCTGTCTCATCAGCTAACACCAACAAATTTAAAATATATCGCCGAGCATCGATACGTGTGTTCCGGCAGCTGCATTTGAGAGGCCTCTAGATCATTCTAGATTTAGCGTGTTTACCATCTCGCACCGTGGAGAAGTAACAAAGAATAAAATATCAACAACTTTTCTAATCAATTTCACAGATTGCTAAATGCCTTACAATAACAAAATAATAACACTATTAATATAAAACTTATATTGATATGGTAAGAGTCACAAACTTCAGTACCGTATTTATGATTGTTACATTCATGTTTTTTCAAGAGACGCACGATCCATCGCAGAGGATAAATGATTTTCTAATTTAAATTTACAAAGCAAGTAGTAGTATATATTACGACAAGGATATATACGGGTTATTAAGTTTACATTAAAACGGACACAGTGTGAATCCATCTGTGAGTATGTAAATATGTCATATCTGAATATCAGCACTGAGACAGGAACCTTTTTAGGGATTATTTAACTTCACGGCTGACTAATTTATTTTGTCCCTGTATTTATTTTACGCATGTCATTACAAATTATAAAACAAAGTCCCTCAAAAACTTCAGGCAGATTTTCGTGCCTTTTCATTAATAGACACTATTCACTAGGAAGGTTTAGGTGTATGATTTGTCAACATTTTTTGTAAGTTAATTGAAATATAATGATCATTGTTGGAAGTGTCGCAAAAGTCAAACCGCCTGAGAGCTCTCGTCGAAAACGCTGCCTTTGAGATATAACAAAACAACTGAGATAATAAACGTCGCAGACGAAGTCGCGGTAATCAGCTAGTATTTATATAATTTAACTTGTTAATTAGCTTCATTTAAATTTACCATTGTAAATTGCAATTTTGCCACCAAATGCCACAAAATTGCAGCATTATTGTAATTTCTCGTAATTCATTAACGGATACACGGGTAAGTATTGGGTATTAATACTAGCTGTGCACGTGACTTCGTCTGTGTGGAACCTTATGTAAAAAGCAGTGACTAATAAAGTCATAAAAATGTATTACATCCATTTACTTATCTACTTTTCTCTCGTACTTAAGTCGCGTCGTCATTAAAATTATAATAACTTTTGATAGAGTAAACCGATTTTAATGAAACAAAGACTAAATTTTACTCGAAGATATGGCTTATTGAAAAGGTTTTATTATGAACACAGTAATTTAACAGTAATGCGTGTCCAAACAAACAAACAGACAGACATATCAAAAAATGATTGAGATGTATTTTATTACGTATTCCTAGATACCTGCAACATTTTTTTTATCTAAGAAGTACAGACACGTTACAATTACATTCTTATTATATGTATAGATAGATATATAGATAAGACAATTTACTTAAGAACGGGCTTAATTTATTTTCATTATTACTATAACAATCTGAAAACTCGTTAGTAAAATCAAATTAAAACAACGATCAAATTTATGTTTGAGTTTAAAGCAACCACTTAGCAGAATAGTTTCTCTAAACGGTAACAAGTAATTCGTTAATTATCGCTAATTATAAATGAATATAAGGAAGTAATTATTATGTGTCTCGGTGATATCATTATAATTGCTAACAGTATTCCATGCGAGGTGTCGCTCGCGGTACATACCTACTAAAAAGCGCCGACTTTTCCAAGAATCACATGAAGCTAAACCAACTAGCTTCTGTATTGCATATTCATTCAATTTAAATGCTTCTCGAACGGTCACATAATTGAAAATTAAATAAGTGATTCCAGTATTAACATAACAATACTAAAATATTAGACCATAAACAAACATCTTAACCCCTCGTTAACTGGTTTTTTAAGACCCAGTTTTTAAGATCATATTTTTAATTATAATCGTATATTACATAATTCGTTATTATTCATTTTTTTTTCAAATATCGTAATAAATATGGTATCTTTTTAAAACTTATGCTACCAACAATCTGTTGACCAGTACATCACGAGGTCTACATTCGTTTGTATGAATCTTAATTTTTTATGATTTTGGACAGTCCAAGGGTTAATATCGTGAGAATTCAACTTAGTAGGTTGAAAAACATTTTTTTTACAGTTTATAAATTTTAAGGCTTAGACCATAATTTCGTTTGAGGACCTAAATGATAACTCGCAAAATCTAAAGGAAGACTGGCTGGCAAGCGCAGCTACCGGAACATTTTGAGGGTGATAGCAAGTCTGGTGGGTAGATAAAATCTTACGAACATTATATAGATTTATCATATCTTTATATATAAATTTCTTCTGTACGTTTGTATGTCATTGAACTCCTCCTAAACGGCTGGACCGATTTTGATGAAATTTAGTGTGCGTGTTCCAGTGGATCTGAGAATGGTTTAGATTGGACCGGCAGGTGGCGCTGCGGTTGATTTTTTTTATTATCAAGGCAGGACAACGTCCGCCTGGCCCGCTAGTAGGATTATAAAGCTCTGGCTCAAATTTGGCTTCGAAACTCGTCGAACGATGTAGTTTCAAACCCGCACTACAATGAGCTATCATCGTCAAAGTATGGAATTAGATTTTTTAAGGTTAGTCCCAAAAATAGACATGAGATGAAAAAAGGAAAGTAGCTTTTCTGAAATAATAAATAAATGAATGAATGAATAGGAAATATTTTTTTAATATTAATGAAATACTAGAATTGCAACTAACTGATAATTTGACTATTATTTTATCGGTCAATTCTTCAGTTATGGTGTCGATTCGCAGGCCAGGGTCAACATCTGACCGGTCTGCAGTACCATGAATGGCGTCCGTTGTTCGCTTGAGAACCGAGCGAGTTCGTCCAACGCCGAACATGCGCTAATGCGTCCGTGTCAATATTATTACATTGTCCTAATCTCTAACATGTGTTGCGAAATGTTACTAAATTTGTGAATACTTTAATAATTCATACAATATAGGTATAATAAAATACGCGCGGTCAGGTGACCCTCGCGCCGCGCCGTTAGAAAAGAAGTTTTTTTAACACAAAATAAGGAAATAAGTATCATATAATATATTAAGAAAATGTTCACTAATTACAACTCTGTAGGTGCTAATATTACAAAGACGTAAAGTTTGTGAGTTTGGATGTTTGGGGTACTACTGACCCGATTTTGAAAATTTTTCACTGTTAGAAAAGTATAATTAATTATCCCTGAGTGGCTATACGCTACTTTTTATTAGATACTAGCGGGCCCGGCAGACGTTGTCCCGCCCTGATTGCCCTGTCTACCCTGACTATAAAAAAATCCTTCACAAATTATATACCAAAACGTTCCTCGTAAACTTTATCCACTGGTGAAAACCACATAAAAATCCGTTCAGTAGTTTTTGAGTTTATCGCGAACAGACAGACAGACAGACGCGGTAGGGGAATTTGTTTTATACTATGTAATGATAATGATGATAAAATAGTGAATTATAAATGACATAAAAAAGAATGTTAAATAACTTTTAATAAAATTTCAACTCGTTTACAATAGAAGGAGCGAGAAAGTCGTATGGACGGAACATAACGCTTTTTGCTTACGTGACAATTTCTCTCAGTTAACTTGTACCGCAAGTCGCTCTAAGGAACTTCGTTAATTATTTTATTGGTATTAATAAAGTAAAAAAATTTTTAATAAATATATGTATAAATGTTTTTGCCACGGAGGTTTGTATGCTATTCATTTTAGCATAACTAGATAGCGCTGCACTGCCTTCTGTACCATTCAACCGTGACCTTTATGAAAAATGGTATATTAAAACACGAAATATTAGGCCTTTACATATGAAATTGCCGTTTTGTATGAAAAAATTTAAACGATTTTTGTTCATGTATTTTTTATTTGTATTAATCGAAGTAATCACCCATGCAATCAATGCATCTTTGCCAACGCAGTGGCAGGTTATTGATGCCCTTCTTAAATAAATCAGTTGGACGGGAGGCAACAAATTCTTCAAAGGCATTTTGTACTGCCTCCCGGGTATTGACATTTTTTCCCGCCAAGGAGTTATCGAAATTCTGGAAAAAGTAGTAGTCTGTAGGCGCAAGGTCTGCTGAGTAGGGCGGACGACGGAGAACTTCCAACCCCAGTTCTTGCAACTTGGAGACCGTCTGCTGTGCAGTAGGAGGTCGCGCGTTGTCGTGCAGGAGCAGCGGAGACGAGCGATTGACCAATGCTGGTTGAAGATGTGCCAGCTTCTCCATCATTGTGTTCAGTTCTTCACAGTACACATCTGCAGTAATGCTCACCCCGTTTGGTAAGAAGCTGTGATGAATCACACCGGCGCTAGACCACCAAACAGTGACCATCACTTTTCTAGGGGTAAGTTTTCGTTTAGGGCATTGTTTAGGTGCTGAACCAGGATCCAACCAACTTGCTGAGCGCTTGCGATTATCAAACAGAATCCATTTTTCATCGCAGGTAACAATGCGGTTCAAAATTCCTTCATTTGTGTGTCTGTTGAGCAGTGCAAGGCACGTCTCGACGCGTACTTCGCGCTGGCGATCATTGAGTTCGTGGGGCACCCATTTGTCAAGCTTTTTTACCTTGCCAATTTGACGCAAATGGACCAATATTGTTTTGACGCTAACGTCGAAAGCTGCTGCTAATTCAGCCGTAGATTGTGTATCATCAGCTTCCAAAATCGCCTTTAATTCGTCATTGTCGACCAGTCTTCGGACGACCGCGAGGTTCATTTTGCAGGTCGAAATTCCCAGATCGGAAGCGAGCAAACCAATAACAGGTGGTGCGTTGGTTTGTAGTGTTAGCTCCGTAAACGTCGTTGATGTTGCGTGCCGCTTGTACCGCGTTGCTGCCACGACGGTACTCATATTCCATAATTACTCGAATTTTTAACGTATCCATGATGACAAAAAAGATTGAAATGCGATGAAAATGTAACACTAATCAATAAACAAATGACTACTTGTGGAAAAAGAATTCCATGTTTTTAAAATAAAATTAATTTGAAATTAGAATTCTTAGCCAAACAAAAATTATTTTGATTTGAAATGGCTAGTACTGCAGAACGGCAATTTCATAGGTAAAGACCTATTATATTAGCATTATAGTTATTTAGATGTACACAGAAGTGTTTCATACACCAAATAATAACAAACGCGTGCGGAGCCGTGGACATAGCTAGTTCTAAATATTTTTATCATTCCGGATAGCGAGAGCGCTATTTTGTATATCAGAACTATATAACGGTTTTTGTGTTTATATCGCAACGAGGAAAATCAACAGGACTGGATGAAGTCGTTTGAATAAATTAACATTTCCTACACTTCAAATAATTGGACGGTTTATTTTATAAGGTAAATTATTTAAACGTAATAATACTAAGACGAATTGTATTAAAGGTAATAACTATTAGCTTTTGCTCGCGACTTTGGTTGCTACACTTTTCTGAACAAAAGGTACGTTATGTCCTTTTCTCTACCCGTGTCAATGTGTATGCAAAATTCAATGATGATCGGTTAAGTAATTAAGACGTGGTAGCGAAACAAACAAACATACCCATTTTCACATTTATAATATTAATAACTATTCTAGTTAGGGACCGTTCATGTCATAGCAAAAGTCATATTTCATTTGAATGAATTCATATGAAAGAACGTTAGGCTTATAAGTATAGAATCTCTTTTCCCGATTATTTGTCCCACATGATGGTAGGGTCAGTCTCCCATCCCTTTTTTCTCCACTTCGCTCTGTCCTTGGCATCGCCTTCGGAAACTTTGCATTCCTTCATGTCCATTAAAACTACACCGTTCTAATTTGTTTTAGGCATACCTCTGGGTGACCATACCATCGCAGCCTACTTTCCTGAATCTTATCGGTAATCTCGCACACTGCTAGGCTGCCTCTTTTAGTATAGAATATTTTATATGAAATACTAGATTTTACACGGTTTCCCTCGCGTTAATATAGATGTAACCTACCCCTAGAGAACATTAGGTACTTTTTTTTACATAATAGGTATCCTACGCCCCTTTCCGTACTCCTGACAACGTGCGTTCTAAATTCTATGATAATCTGTTAAGCAGTTAAGACATGAAAGCGTAACAAACAAATTTACATTCACATTTATAATATTACTTAGGAATTAAAAAAATTTAATCCATACTAATTATATAAAGCAATACTGTGTAGGTTGACTATTCAAAAGCCCAGTCACAAAGAGATTCCCATAAGAAAAGGGTGTTGGATTAGACAGGCCTTGTAAAGACCCGATAATTAAAAAAAAAATTCTCCAAGGTAATAAAATCATCATAGATTGATCTCGTGTTTTCACTAATGCTTTCTCTCAGGGAGAGGAATTTACCGGCCATATAATATATAGGCTTCTTATAATCTTGAATAAAGGACACTAGGTTGAGATGAGATATAAGTAAAAATGCTTACTTAATATTGTATCATAGTTTTTGAGATCCCTAATTATAACACCACTTCTTTTGTGACAAAAATTAAGAAAGATTCAGCCACATATAGCCATTCCAATTTGTATTGTAAATATTGGTGTAAATTCTATAGTTAAACTGTTTATATTATTTGTGACAAGACTTCACTTTAAAGAGAGAAAAGTTGTAACAAATAAATAATGCAATGGACTAGCTCAGTGACATTGAAGTCAAGGTAAAAATAAACTCAGTTCGGTGGTTTTGACTCTTTTAAATACATATTAAATTTGTTGTAGATTTAGTATGATGACGGCTTCTTACCTACTAAAGGTTAATTAAGTATATTTTCAATTGTTAATTTCCTTAAATAAATGTAAGTTATTAATAATTATACATAATAATACATATTTTACAATCCTACCTAATATTGTAGGTGGATTGACTAATTAACTCACATACCATTGACAGTTTTTGAATGTTAGTCAATTAGCTTTCCCACTATCTATACATATCTTTGATTTTATTTTTATTATATTTGATTTATCTTATAACTAGCGGGCACGGCAGACGTTGTCCCGCCCTGATTAAAAATAAATCCTTGACAAATTATATACAAAAACGTTCCTCACAAATCACTTTATCCACTGGTGAAAACCGCATGAAAAACCGTTCAGTCGTTTTTGAGTTTATCGCGAACAGACAGACAGACGCGGTCGCGGTAGGGGACTTTATTTTATACTATGTAATGATTAGGTAAGCTTCATTGTACAATAAGGAATGGCTTAATTGTAACTTTTAAAAATTTGTCTTTAAGTTCTTACATGTACTATATTTTTTTTTTATTGTTCTGATTTCTTTATTCCTTTTCTATTGTTGTTTGTCATGATATTACAATAGTATAAATAGATAAATAACCTTAAATAACTAAACCACTTGGTTCCGTGATAGTCAGTGAGCCTACATGATTGAAACAGATAGTATTAGTTCCAATATGGAGATAACTGCTACTGCCTAAAATTGTACTGAAAAAAAGCCATAAAACTGATAATTTAAGCATAGTTATGTTGTCTGTCTCTCTAATAATCAGTAAGGCAATTTCATAGTGAGGACAATTGAGATAACAAAACACTAATTCTTCCCAACTTTCAAAATTCACTACCTTCAGACCGAATTATTCATCCCTCGAATTGAAGTGAATATTCATGACGTTATAAAGTCAAATATAGACAACAAAATATTAGAGAAAAATCATATACAATCCAGTTCAAAAATGTCATACATAAAATTAAAATTTCAAACATATATAAGATATAATTGTAGTATTTTAATAAGATAATTTCAGAATTAATTTTAAAAGACTATTTAAGTACGAATTAAGAGTTATATTAAAAGTGACTAGGACTCTGCATAATAAATATTAAGTATCATTACATAGTATAAAACAAAGTCCCCTACCGCGTCTGTCTGTCTGTCTGTTCGCGATAAACTCAAAAACTACAGAACGGATTTTTAAGCGGTTTTCACCAGTGGATAAAGTGATTCATGAGGAACGTTTTGGTATATAATTTGTCAAGGATTTTTATATAATCAGGGCGGAACAACGTCTGCCGGGCCCGCTAGTTAGGAATAAAAAAGAAAGGAGTATTCAAGTCAAGGAAGTCATTATCTCAAAATTAAATTATCTGCAGAAAATTAATTGACATTTAGTGTAAGTACACCTGTTTTCATAAATTATTCATAATGTTTCTGGTGTTATTATTATTATAATAATAACGATAGATAAATATAGAACATATATTTGTTTGTATAAAATTTAAATGGTTATGGTATCGTATTCCAATTATATCATCCGAAATATGATTATATATTTTGTAAACATTTATTTTTTTATATTAGTTACATGACTATTAAATACATATATACCTACATACTGATTAAAATTCTGATAAGCGCATAAAAAACAAACCGTTCTAATGGTATGTTGTCACATGCCGTTTATAAAATTACTAAAACTTACCGCAAAATAATATCGCGAAGTCCATTATTATTTTTCTCAATATGAACTTGGAATCTCTGTCTATTGTAATCGTGTGATTACGAGAGTTCACCTTACGCTCGTTTCTGTCCATTTTTGTGTAAGATAAACGAATAAGATTTATAAAAAAACAAGTACACTTCACTACACCGCTGTTGCGAAATAACGTCAAAAATAAAATTTGAGTATCCCCACACGTCAAATACGAAGCGCATGCGCGCGAGAACTGCCTCCGTTCGGAAACGAGCGAGTTGTGTTGTTTATGTAGGTACGCGACTCGCGACTATTCTATCTTCGTATTGTTTTGTTGACTGCGAAAGCAAAAAATCGATTATCGTATCGCACTGATTCACGCACTAAAATATTCCGAGATTATATCGTAAAATAATACTTCTTTTTTACATCCTTCAAATAAAAAGAAGCTTCTCTGTTTCCCTAATATGTTGTGTATGCACGGTTTTCGTAAACTACACGACGTATTTCTATGTTTCTTTTACTGAGAGTTATCATATGCATTCAAGGGAGAGTTTAAATATGTAAAATATTAAGGTACCAATCTTATGTACAAAGCTATAAATAGTTTATTTTTTATTGTAACGAATAACGAAAAAAAATATTGTTACAAAAGTATTACTTGGTCAATATCTGTTATATATATTATTATTTATATTTATGCAATAAATACCCACCATCAACCTATGTCAGCCTACGCGCCAATCACTGTTATTCATAGAACTTTCCTAACATATGTTTCTGCCTTCTATCGTCAATCTTGCCTAAGTATATATTACTTATATCTGATGGTCATTATTTCGTTAGCTGTATTCATTATTTGTGCAACATGGTTTGGTGACCGTTATGGATATGAAAAAAATATGAATATGAATAATATAATGAAAGATACATTCTGAGATTTTACAGTAGAACCCCTGTAAATTTATGACCGCTAACATTTCGTTAGGACACCGAATCACTGAATTTGATTCATTCTTATATTCGCAGTAATCATTTACAATAAGATGTATTGGTTTTCAAATTATAAAAAAGACTAGGCAAGCAAAAAGTGTTAAATTTTATTTATGTAGCTGTATTACCAGTACTATGGTCTGATATAATGTCATACTATTGTAAACAGGCAGATAAATGTCGTAAGTTATAAGTTATTGTCGAAAATAAAACCTGAAATATACCAGCTAGATTGGTACTATATCCTGAATACATTATATTGAAATTGTATATTCGTGAATTTATTACATTAATAAATGCATGCATTAAAAAATAGCGTGCTTATGACCACACGATAGAAGTGAAAACTTATAAATATGCTCGTAAAATTTCATACACATTTATCAATGTTTATATGTAAATAAATAATAGTAATAACTCCTAAAATACTAGACTGATTGTAGACAAAACATACATAATATTATTTTGTTATTGTTATACGTAATCATAAAAACACAATTGTTAGAACTAAGCACCCCTTGTCAGAGAGTGAACATTAATGATGACGACTGGAGCCGAGTTTACACGATTCAGCGTCACCGACCCGATTCTAATGGCTTAAGTTTATTTACAAAAGTTATCACTTCAGAATTAAGATACAATTATTAAATCCAATTAAAACACAAACTGAACTCGCGGGGTACCAGCTAGTTAGACTTAAATCCACTTTTAATATTTCATATAACATATTTAATTTTTTTAAGACTTCCAGTTTTTATACACCGAGAGCGAAGCTC